>JAAAKE020145248.1:0-13138 GCA_010014785.2 Anisolabis maritima | reverse complement strand
ATTTTTAAAGAAACGGATTTTATTTCAATAATGCTTTAAAAAGTAAAAAATAAAAAATATTTTTCTCTTTTTGAGACATCAAATAGAATCATAGCCGATCATAAATAAATTCAATCATCATGTGTTACTATCCTGGGTTAAAGTACCAACTTGATCAAAAATATGGCCGCCTCACAGTTTCATTTATTTAGAGTTAAATAACAAATAATGTTCTTACATATGAACTGTACTTTCTAAAATGGTATTTTTTATTTAACATGAAGTCTCAAATCGGGTCTGATTCGAATTGGTAAGTAATAAATTTCAAATGAAGAACGTTAGAACGTAAATACAAAGGTTCATAACACATAAATTTATGATACAATTACCCAGACATATTTATTTATACTAATTGGTATCCAAATTATTTAAATAAATTTTCATCGAATTCCTTGGGGTGCGAACCCACATCTCTTGTTTTTATTGATAATTGACTATGGGGAGGGGGGGATAAGAGAAGAGATATTTTACGTCATTTCTTTTAATTCCTTATAAAATGCAAATTAATAGAATTTATCTAGTAAAAGTCCTTACTTTTATTAAATAATAAAGAATAAGAAGCCTCATCATATTCAAATTTATTTCTTGTCTCACTTTGACTTGGTATTTAATAAATCAGGGCGGGATTTTGTATTCTATTAATAATAATTTTTTATATCTTTCCACGTAACAGGTGAGATACCTGACCTATTTAACATAAATCCCTAGAGTGCCGACACAAGTAGCTCATTCAGTATATCTATATATTTTTTATATTAAGGGCGTGTAAAGGTGGATAGGTATCCTACAATTACCTATCACCTAGGAATCCGCATTTGTCTCTCCCTAAGTAATAGTTGAGAGGCCGAATGCCCGCCAGCCCTTTATCAATTATCGTAATTTAGAAGACACAAGAGCTTTATATGGAAATTGGGCGCTCTCATATCAAATTTTATATGCTATCATTCCACTTGTTTTATCCTTTAATGGGCACCTCAAGTGAGGCAAACAACTCAACTTGAATTTATTACCAAACACATATTATATATATAAATAAATAAGCTAGAAAAAAAAATCAATATGCATGCTAAAGAAAAAATTTTTGTCTAGGTCTATTTGTTTAAATATTCAAATCAATAACAAAAAATATATTTCTCAAATCAACATAAAACTATTGAATGAAAGGGCCGGATTAATTTACGTTATCAAGTCGAGAGCATAGAAAATTCTGAATCTCTAAAATTAATGAGTCCTGAGACAGTTGCCTAATCCTCCATTATATGTAAAAGGGAATTGCAATATTAAGTCTTAACTATTTTTTTTTTTTACTTTTTATTCTTAAAAAATTTTTGATAGAGAGTAGAATATTTTTATAAAAATTTCTAGATTTTTTCAGAATTCAATATATAATTGGAGAAATAATTATCCGATTTTTAAAATTTTAAAAAATACAAATATAGTAATATTCGATTTGTATTTAAATTAGAATACATTATAATTTCTTAAAAGTCAAATATGGAGTTTTAAAAAAGAATAATGGCACTCTTACAAATCATACAATAAATTTTATCAATTCTCTAATCTCAGGGCACCTCAGTTGAGAATTTCACATGCCTGAATTTACTTTCATGAGGATGCCAGAGGAGATATCGAACATTTTTACTTGTAAATATTAAGTTTGAAGTTTTAAAACTTTTTTGGTAGTTTACACATATTTGTAAACCTTGGCAATTTCTTTTTAATACCTATTCTATAATACTTAAGTAAAAATGCACATTATCCATAGTTTGGTTGTCAATTGACGATATCAGTATTTATAATCATAAATTATTTCCAATAAGATTAATTAAAAAATAGTTCTTAAACATTTATAAATTTGGGAGTTTATATTTATCATTTTTTTTTTCACTTCTTAAAAATAGGCCAAATTTATAGTAGTTAAAATAAAATATTTTTTATTTCTGAAGGGTTTGTTAGGGCGTTTTAGCAAGTAGCTATATGGGTATATCTATATTTGATATTCTTTTACTAAACAAAATAATAGATATTTCACAAAATTTTATTTCATCAATTATGAATAAAAAAAAATAAATCGTTTCCCCTCTTAATATTTTTAATTAAAAATGTATATTTGTAGAATCATAGGGCGTTTTAACACATTTTTAAGTTCCCTAAGTATCATATAATTTTGAGTAAAGTGATACATTATATATGTGTATTTTAAGAAATAATTTATGATGTCCTATGAAGGGGAGCTGAAAAAAGTGATACTTTTATATATAAAAAAATTGAGTATCAATTTTATTGTTCCCCTATTTAACTATAAAATTGAAACCTGTTTTTATTTTTTTTAATTGACTGATTTCACTATGTTGGGATTTTTTATGAAAATTATTATTTATTTAATTTAAACTTAATTAACAAAAGTGAAAAAAAAAAACAATAAATATTATAATATTTTAGAATGGTGGTAGCAGGCGGTTAGGCATTTTTGATATATAATGTGCTAATTATTTTAATTACATAAATGTAGTATATCTAATTCAAGTCCAACAAGTTAATTAAACATAATGAAAGTTAATAATAATTTCTCGCGTGTGTGAGTCTATATATATATATGTATGTGTGAGTGTTTATTAAAATGTGGGTATTGTGTATGTATTGGTGTTATATTAATATGTGGATGAATTCTGAGTTGCAACAAATGCGACCGGGCGTGCAGCATGCATACGGAACACCCTGTTCCAAGATGTCTAGGCGAGAAAATAGTTTTTTTAATAATATAAGTAATTAAATCATCAGAATGAGCGGAAATACGTTTTGCGGCGTTTATGGGGAAATAAATCTGATGTGGCCAATATATACTATATTTCGAAATTTTCATTTCATATGTTATTAAATAAATAAAACCGAATCGTACGATCAAACGATAATTGCTTTGATGGGAATTAAGATTTATTTATAGTTATATAATAATAACAATTACTAAGATATATATGAATTAAATAAATGAGGCACTAATATTTAAAACAAGCAGTGTGAAATAACACATAATTATTATAATTAATTAATAAGATATAATAAATTTGTACAGCGTGAATATTTTATATTTATATCAGATAATATATATTTAATATCTTCCTTAATTAAAATAATAATACGAGTAATCGTTATACTAATATTAACTTCAAAATTTTGCCAATTTTTCGAATGAAATCCTCGGAAAATGTCTAGATTAAAAAAAATATATAATTTATATTTTCAGAAAATGTAAAATTTTGGCCTGGTCTCCCTCTGAATATACATTCTTATATATTGTTAAATACTGTATTACATTTAATTAAATCTATTCAAATATATAATAATTAAATACTGATAGAAAGAAATACATTTTAGTAATATTACAGCATTTTTATGTAGAAATTCCATTTTCAAAATAGTCTTTTATTATATATTATTGTTTTATTGATTTAAAAGAAAAAACAAACAGATCATAGATAGACGAAATCGTACATAGATTTTTTCCATTAATTTTAGCATTCTTTGAGGTGGGGTAAAGTGAATTTTATATTCATGTAGTATTGAACGATAATGTATTTAGCTTGTAGACATTTAAAATAAAATTAGGGGTGATATATAAGGGAATTGAAATAAAATTGAATGTATTTTTTTTATATAAAAAGCATAATAATATATATATTTCAATATTAAAATTAATGGCTTCAGGGCTTTGTAGGAGAGACGATTTTATTATATAGCTATATATAATATAAATTATTGGAGAATTTGATGAATTTCTTTAGAAGAATAGTATATTTTTAAATAAAATATAAAAAAATAAATATTTTTTTCATTTTGTATACTGGTACAAAAAATTAAAAATTAATGATTATGATTTATTTTTTAGTTAAATATGAGATTCTAAAAATCTCTCATGACGATTAAATCTGAATCCACCTAAATACCTTGTTTTGAACTTGTAAATACAACTAAAAATATTCCTAAAGATAGCGGTTGCCTATGTCTTGGTTTAAATTATTTGTCCATTTATTTATGAGCTGGACAATAGATGAGATTAATATAAATTAATAAAGTTCATTCTTACCGAATTCTATTCCGAAAAAATATATAATATTTAATTTGAATAGATCCTTTCCCATTAAAAAGTGATGGACTAAGCCTTGAAAAGACAAAAACAGACATTAAATACAAACTAATATTTTTAAATTAATTAATTTAAAGGGTGATCATAAAATAAATGTTTCTTTTTTAATAAAAAATCTGGAATAAAGAATGAATGACTGATTGCCTTAATTCCAGCACATTAAACTTGTATTAGTAAATATGAAACAGAGGCATTATTTTGATTATGTGTTTTGTTTTATTTTACAGGTGAGAAACCGCACAAGTGCGTGGTGTGTGGTAAAGCGTTCAGCCAGTCGTCAAACTTGATCACACATATGCGCAAACACACGGGCTATAAACCATTCTCATGTGGTTTGTGTGAAAAAGCGTTTCAACGAAAAGTGGATCTGCGAAGACACCGTGAAGGACAACATACAGCACCTCAACAATCTCTCGTCACAAGTAGCAGCAACAAAACGGAGCCAATGGAACCTTTGGCTAATAACAACCCTCAGGCATGAGACTACCGAACTATTGTTATTATCACCTTTCGGTTTAGCCCCATGTATATGACGCAGAAATTCTAAAATAAAATTCTTTTTCGAAATTGGTTATTAAAATGCTGCTATTGACCAATTTATTTCTTAAGCTAGTAATAGACAAGCAAGACAATGGCCTTTGCAAGATGGAATTATTTGATTGTTATAAGTTAAATTTAAAAAATACAAAAAAAAAAAAATTTTTTTTCAATAAAAGTGAGAGTAAAGAATTAATTTAAAAATTTTTGTTTATTAAGTTAGAATGATGAAAAAATTACTACATTCATAAGGATCGATTCTGAACATGAAGTTTGCTGGAAATAATTTGTTTATCATTTTAATTTTATATTAAAAGCATTTGTTTGATAATGATTATAATTATTTTAAAAAATTGGATGTTTTTGTCAATAACTCTTCTCTCTCACTATTCGATTTCTTTCATAACTTTTTTAAAAAGATCAAATTTATTCATCTACCTTGAGGCAATGAATTTTAAATCAATTTATTCAAAAAAAGTTAAAAAGTTGAAAATTGCTCTCTTGATTTTATTAAAAAAAAAAAAAACTATTGATAATATTGATATATGAATTATAGAAAAATTTAAAAAAAAAGAAGCGCAAATAAATATTCAGATATGTTTTAACTTTTTTAGATTTAACTTAAAAAAATTACGTGGTTTTGTATAATAAAGAAATGTTTTTCAGATATTTTCATGATATGTCATCTATTTTTTATTTGACTATTCCTCTGATTACGAGGTGAGCTTTCACAACTAAAAGGAGCCGACTTTTGAATATGAATAAACTAAAAATCGTGATATTATAGATAGATATACAATATTATGCACTATTATATATATAAAATAAATAATACTGTTTAATGAAAAATTTCATTTTAAGTGAGAATTTTTTTTAACTTGTGGTTATTGTAAATAAAATTAATTTCTCGGTTTTTGTTGATTTATTTATGAAAAATTTTTGGGTCAATTAATTTAATTTTACTACAAAATTACAAGGAATTTTTTTACTCAACTTTGATTTCCTTTATATGTAAAATTCTTTGTAATTTGTATTGAAATTATATAAATCTAGGAGAGGATACAAAACATATTTTATACAAATAAATCAACATTTTTTTAATTAATAATAACATTTGTGAAAGCTTCAATTCGTAAAAATAAAATAAGATCTATCAAATATATTAAAGTAAAAAATTTCAAGAGATGATGATATACTAATTATTTAAATATTTACAAAAAAAATGAGAGAAAATTTTTAAATACCCTATAAATACTAGCTAATACTTTGTGTGATGAAAAATATAAATAAATAATTGTTCTTATTTATCTTATAATTAATATATTTAATTTAATTTAATTTATTGTGTTCATTTCCTTCTTTTTGTTTCTCTTATCCAAAATAGATTATTCTCATTTTATTTTTATTTGGTTATCTCAAAATAATAAATTTATTTTCTGCGCTATATACTCGATAAAAGACATAAACACTATTGTGTTCGAATCTTCAGTCAAACTGAATATATATTATATATTAAAAAGCGATCCGTCCAGTCTCTATAGTCTAAATGAAACCAAAGCGAATGTATGTGAGAAAGGACTTATGTTCATCGTCGATACTTAACATTTAATGGGACCAATCCAGTGATCAGTTGTTGTAGTTTTTTGTGTAAATACCAAGATGTTTTTGTTTGTCCAATTAAAAAGGACTTGTGTCACACATATCATTAAAATTAATTGAATGAACTTGATTCTATTTAATTAAACTTCGCTCAATGTTGTTTGTTATATATATTCTACATATTTTGGGTAAATGGCCATAAGAAAAAAGAAAAAAAAAAAAAAAAAAAAAAAAAAAACACCTGAATGGTGTTTGATGTCGAAATCTAGTCTCGTAAAATATAAATGTCATTCATCTGAAAGTATGAAAAAATATATTGTATTTTTTTACAGGTCCAAATCATCAAAAATTTTGTAAATAATTATATATTCAAAATGTATAATAAAAAATTCGCTCACTGCACTGTAAAGAAATAGAAGCACACGATTAGTTATGTAATTTGTACAACATATTTTAAAAGAGTTGTTAGCAAACTGGATTTATCGGTAAGGCAGCATACTGTCAAAACACATTCTCATCATAATAATGGCTGCCTTCAAAGCTCATTCAATGCTTTATTACTAAACATTTTTGTAAACAAATTATAGCTTTTATAATAGTTTTGCATTTTGGATTTAATAACCTATTCTAAAAGCCGTCCAGTTTGTTGAATGTTGGATTTTTATTTGAAGGATGGAGAAATAAATAAATCACTTTCGTTTATTCATTGTTCTATTGTGAAATTTTTTAAAATTCGGAGCCACCGTTTTTGTGTGTGTTGCTGTGTGCCACCGATCGTTAATTCCAATCTCAATCAAATCATCACAGCTAGCAAACCAAAGAATTTGTATCTAATTGTTTTATCTCAAGGCTGGATAACATTGAGCCATTTTATAAATAAATAAGTTGTCAAAAAGAGAAAAGAAATTATCGATTTCATAAAAAATTTTTATTAACTAATGCAAATGTAAATAGAATTGATTTTAATATTAATAAAATTGTCAATAAAAAAGAATGAATTTTTCATAGAAACCAGTGTCAGCCTATGAAGATCAGGGAAGTGTAGAAAGGGAAGGGGGTGGAGTTCCCACCACGCTCTCGTCAGAGGGGAAATATTCTTGTGATTGTGAAAGTAGGTGTGAGAATAATCATCGTGGACTGACACAATAACAAAAAATCGCTCAAAAAAGCTTAAAGCTTCTTGAAGTGCCTATAAATTTTAAGAAATTAGATATAAATATACTAAATATCAAATTAGAAATCTATATTATATTTAAAAAAAAAATTATTTTCTCTTTTCAAAAAAATTTTGCTAGTCAGATATTTAAAAGAAAATACTTTTTGACAGCTTAGAAAAAAATTTTTGCAAAATTAGATTTGATAAGAGATTATATATAAATTTATAATATTCAGCCTTAATATCTCACGATTTCTGTCTGTATTCATATTTTTTTATTTAAAAAAAAATCCAAGGAGGAATTAAAATGGAAGCAAAGTGATTAATTGTTTATATGATATTTGAATAAACATGTATACGACATCCCAGTGTGGTCCAATGTCCAAGAACAAAAAATTATTGTTGTAAAATTAAATAAATGTTTCTATAAATAATATAATAAAAAATGGAATTTTATTTGACCTTTTTTTACCAATCCTATCGATCTAATTAAGATTGATTTAATGTCTAGAAATATTAACATATTTAATTACTTTTTCCTGCAGCTTCCCAAACCGCTTGTTATGATATTTTTAAATGCCATCCCTAATCCCTTTAGATAAGACGGTTAAGTGAAGAGAGCGATGTGTGCAATGGATCAGGAAAAAAACTGAATAAAAGACAGAAAAAGCATGTAATGTGAAGTGATGAAGGATCCAAAGAATTTTTAAAAAAATATGATAAAAAATTTTGAGACGGGAAAATAAATATTATAAAAATAGAGCCAAGGGGCTTTAAATTAAGATATATATGAAAATAATAAAAAATAGTTTCTTTTTTTTTTTAAGGTTCAAATCTGTAACTTAATTTTTAGAAGACAAATTGGGAAATTAAAATATACTACTCATTATCAATTATAGTATATTTATCTATAAATATTAAATGAAAAGTCCTTACAATAATTTAAGAACCTCTTGAGCATCAACCGAAAAATGAAAAGCACAATCCTAAATGTAAGTTGATAAATTCTAAGAAAGTCACCTGTAGATATCAGAGAAAAAAAAATAAAAATTCAAACAATTTCTTTAACATCTCAAATAGACACAAAATTGTACATGATTCCCTTTAGGTACTATTTGATAGAATTTAAAAAAAATTAATTAGATCAAAATTAAATGAAAAGAATGAAGAAAATTTATCTATTCAAGAAGTATAAAGTGAATTATTTATTATAAATAACGATATTATAATAAATAATTTGCAGTGCAAGAATAGGCAAGGTCAGAAGAAGAAGATTGATATTAAATTATTATCGTATTGTCAAATCTAAGAAATAAGAAATTTAGTTTTAAGAGAAATTTTTGAAGATAGTTAAAAGTATATTAAGTAATAGTAATAATCCTATATTATATACAATGAAATAGCCAGAGTAGCTTTGTGTTTTGGTGGGTTACTTACCTTGACCGTCTGAGACTAGGGCAAGGTGTTTCCTCGTGGGGCGTGGGGCAAATGCCCCAAGGCCTCCTGGATAATGAACTCACTCGGTTCCATTCGAGTGGCGTTGAAAGCGAGAGTACAAGCCCCATCATATATCATCGCTAAATAGGTGCCACGTGGCACCAGGTTCATATCTCCGCAGCCCTTTTTGATTAACATGAGCTAGAAAAGAGAAGAAGCAAATGAATCAGGTAAGAAGAACTCCGCTTTGCATAAATATTATGATTATTAAAAAGTCTTTTCTATCTTATACCAGTATATGAAAATTTTTAAAATACCGTATTACATCGATTATAATATTTCTAAGCTAGAAATAAAAAAATATATACCCTATACCCTGATAAGACACATGAGCACCAAAATACGAAAAGCATGCATCTTATAATCAATAATATATTGGTGCAATGATTAAAAAGATTACAAAGTTCGATTTTTTGGGGTTTAATGAGTTTTGATAGAATAACAAGAACATGAACTAATCCCGTACTCTATGAAGCATGTGTATTGCGAAAATAGTTCGATTTTTTTTCACTATGCACATGCTTTTGTAGGGATTAGTTCATATACCATGACTAGCAGAAATTAGTTGCTGAAAAAAAAAAATAAGAAAATGACCAACTCACTAATGGATTTTTTGATTAATTGTTCTAAATATTCACAACAGAGCCTGCATAGTCAGTTTTAAAGAAGTTCTGGAGCAATTAATCAAAAAATTATTATTTAATTAGTTATTTATTATTACTATTAGTGGTTTGACATTTGAGTTGCAGAAAAACAAAAAAGACGAACGAATATTTGCACCTTTAGAACAGTTCATCAGAGAAATAGATATCGTTCAAGAGGGCAGGACACCACAGCAACATCTCTTATAATTTTATAAAAAATTCAGTATTCGAATTATTGAAATACCTTTCAAAAATTCGAATTTCGGTCAATGAAAAAAATTATGACAAGAATGTAAAGGAAAAAAATAGATCAGTTAAAATATTGTGTCAAAAAAAATTGAGACAGACAAGAAAAGATTCAAAAGTCTTTTGGGTACGAGGCCTTTTCGTTTTCGTTCCATCACTAGTTGTTAAATTTTAACATTTCTTATAAATTTCCAACTTTCAATATCAATTTGATTAGTTAGCCTTTAGGAAACCAACGAACGTATGTCGAATGTTAAATAATACAAATTAATATCTCGTTAAGGTGCATTGTATTATGTAAATTGGATTGAAGTTTAACAATGAATTATTACACCTTTTCGTATCAACCCCTAAATTAAGAACCTGTCATTGAGAAAAATGATTTGAAGGGATTTAGAATGATATAATAAGGGTTCGTCTCTCTGGTTCTTCAATCGGACGAATATAAAATTCACTGGGCAGGACTTGTAATAATCAGATGAATTAATGCATATAATCATTATAATTTGAATGAAATAGAATCATAATAAAAATAGGCAACCTCATTAAAGGCATATCAAAATTGGATCATTGAGGGTTATTTTATTTGTAGGGTATCTTTGGAATATTTTAATTTAAAAATTTTTTAACACCTTAAAAAAAGATTATAAAAAATGTTAGTATTAATTTCAAAATCTTATTATAGCCATATGATTGCAAGTCTTCTTTGTATTTTCCAAGCTAAATAAATGTAGCCTAGTTATAATATTTATATTTATTGAGATGTCAATTAGTTGAGGGGACATTTAAATTTATCAAATATATCGCCACCCGGGAAACGGGGAACCTAGTAAAATATCTTCACGAAAAAAAAGCTCCTTTACTTAACTTAATACAAACGTAGGTCAATTTAAAAGGAAAATAAATTAGAAATATTAACAAAAAGAAGGGAAAAATTGTTCCTTAACCGATGAAAAGCCCTAAAATAGGTATGATAAATTATATTAAAAATATTCCGAAAGTGTCCGTTCTAATTTAAACATCTACCATATAAGAAAAAATATAATTTGGACCCTCCTCCCCCTTCTGTCTCTCTACTCATTACTTACAATAATAGTATTATAAAATTCCTTCTAAGCCAAATACAAAATTATTTACTTTAAACTTATTATTCTACACCCACTTGGGGAAATACACATGTGAATCAAAATTAAATTCAAAATTTGAACTGAAATTTTTTCTAAGAATGTGAATCTGAGGGGAGGTTTTCGACTGCGTGCTCGTCATAGAACGTCATGTGGTGGGCGCAAACCTTTGCTTGCTTGCCGACATAAGCCCTTTTCTCCAAAAGGGCTCCTGGCTTAAAACAAGGTTTCATAGTCAAGGTGATCCACTCAATACAATCTTTATTAGGATAAGTGACATCAAGAGGATTCACCCTCTATTTATAAACTTCAATTTCTTTTCATCTATTTCTGATATTCATGTAAAATTTAATCAAATTTTTTTCGAGCGAGAAAAAAATGCTGTTGCTTTTATTTGGCTAAGAAGGAATTTTATAATACTAAATATTATTGATTAATATTAAGTAATCAGAATTTTCTATCTGTTAATCGACCTTCGCAGGACGAGAATATAAACCAAAAAACGTATAATAGTGATTACTAAATATATATGATCTTTTTACCCCCATATACTAATTTATTTAATTACATCAATTTTTACTCCAAACTGGAAGGACAATTTTATTGATAACATATTCCAGTTTTTCTTATTAATTATTTAGAGAAAATCATTTTAAATAAAAGTGGAATAAATTTTGTTTATAAAATAATTCCTTGATTTTTGCAATTATTTGAAAAAACTAAAAATACTAAATTTCTTTTTTTCTGACTTTGGACTTTTAAAATGAAATGGAGAGTTCGGCCAAAAAGGAAGGAGGAAGTTATAAAAAAACCCTCAAGACATTTAGTATTTTTAGTTTTTTCAATTAATTGTATTTAATTAATTTTTTTTTATATATTCCACTAAATAACCTCTCCATCTCTTTATAAATACTAACTACTTTTATACTTCATAATACTGCTACTTGTAACCATATCAGTATAAATAATAATCCTCTTTTAATTTTTTTTTATTTCTTTTTCGGAGACTATTTAGGTTCCGTCCTTATTTATTTATATATTAATTGGAAACCAATATAATATAAATAATAACGGGAAGCAAACCACTGGCCTTTGGTACGTGAGACGAGACTTCTATGGGCCCTTTTTAATTTTTTTTTTTGTTTGTAAACAATTTTTTTTAGTATTTATTTTATTTATTCTAAACTTTAAATTCCAAAAGAAAAATAGAAAGTCCATTTATTATTTATTTTTTCAGATATATACATATTTGAAAAGTAGAAATGAGAACAAATGAAAGCTTAATTGACCCCTATATATTTAATATAATCAAACATGTCATTTTGAAGTTTCCGAAGTTGTCAGTGTTTTCATCGTTTTTTTTTTTTATTTAAAATTTTTTTTAAGTGCAGGTGTTGTGATTGAATCGGTTGATGCAGGCGCCGCGAGACAGGTGGGCCCCAAAACAGATGGACCCTCGATTTGCACTTTTCGAAAACGAGAAACAACTTCTATCTCAAGTTAAATCACATCACTCTGTAAAAGTTTTATGGTGTCATGTAATCATGCGTTCATGCGGGTAGTTCTGTCTTTACGGCCCTTATTAAGTCAATAAATTAAATTGAGCTTTAAAAAAATCACCCTGATACCATTTTGGATCCGGGTCGGGTTCACAAGTTTCGTTTTTAATTATTAGATTTCTAAGCCTCAATTAGTTAACCAAAAATCAATTTTAATTAAAATATTTTTAGTCTATCATCCATGCGTAGATTAATTATCTTGAATAAAAAATGATTGTAATCTTTAATAGGAAATCAAAACAGCAGTGGCTAATTTATTTCTTCATTAAAAACTCGCACAGCCACAAATTAAATCATAAAATGTACAACTTCTAAAATCTATTTTTTAATTTGGAATCAAGATAAGATTATTTATTAATCTATTTAAATAAATGTCATTTATTTTTATAAGTAACCCTGTCCTTTGATGCACAAGTAGATGTCTCGCCTCACCTACCAAAGGTCAGTTGTTCGCTACCAGTTCTAAGCGACAAAAATTTATATTATATAGGCTACCACTTAATATAAATAAATAAGGATGGAATCTAAATAGCCTCATATGCTGAAAAAGACTTAGAGAAAATTTTTTTATAACTGAACAAGCAAGCCTTGAA
>JAAAKE020145237.1:0-13138 GCA_010014785.2 Anisolabis maritima | reverse complement strand
TATCTTTTTTTTTTTTTTCCAATTCCCCATTTCGGGGTAAAACAAAAAAACATTTTTTTACTTATTTCCTTGATTTCCCCCCCCCCCCCCCCGAGTCATCGTTTTTGTTTTTAAATAGGACGACATCCCGATTTTGCCGATATATTTCTCTCTCTAAAAACTTTTTTTTATACCTAAAGAAGAACTTGAGAACATATAAGATATTAAGATACAAAAGTAAATTAACTACTACTTTTTTCCGTGGTAGAAATTAGACGCTTGTGCCCCATCTACCCGGCTACTTGAAGTCGATTAATTACCTCCCTTTTTTTCTTCTTCTGATGACGAATCGAGAATGTTTTCCTTTGGCTGGGTGGTTGCTTGGTGACTCTATTCCCTTTGAATTATTTTAATGCATGTAAAACATGAATTTATCGTGGCCGTAATTAATAAACTCGTGCAATTACCGGTGGCAGCAACTTCTTTCTTCTTTGATTCTTTTTTAACCTTTGCTTTTGGTCTTGGTCTTGGCTTTTGTGGTCTTGGCCTTCCTTCTACGCCTTTCTCTCTCTTCTCAGACATACTTGCAGACCCTGGTTACTACCTGATTGGAAACCATTGACGCTTCTCTCTCTCTCTCTCCATCTCTTTCTCTGGAGCCGATTAAACTTGGCAATTCTCAAGAAACAACTTCTGGCAGCCATTCCCTTTCGCACGCCGAGAAGGAGAGTCCATCTTTGCTTTGCTTTGAATTTCGCAGCTAGGGAGTCGGGATTCGCGAGACCTGTCTATCCATCCAGCCTATTAACATTGCATTCCACTTGGATCATTTAATTTCAAAATAAATTCCATCTCGCGATTTTTTTTTTAATAAATAAATGAATGATCTTAAAAATTATAAACTTGTTCAGAATAAAATTCAGTTATATTTTTTAAATGATTGCATATTTATTTAGGGAAGTAAAATTTGGAACAACCTTAAATTCATGTTTATTATTATTATTATTATTTTACTAGAGAAATTCCTCTTCTGGATTAAGGCAGTGCATTTTCGAAACTTTTTAGTCATTGATAGTAAAAAATGGAAGAGAAAATGAGTCTTCCGGTCTCATCCCTCGTTCACATAATTTTTCATTTTAAAAAATAATTTAATTATTTAGTTTATTCTTCAATAATTTGATTAGGCTGGAGTTTTTTTTTGCAAGGATTTGATAGCCTATTTTATTAAAATATTATTATTTACGCTTTAATGGCTATGATTCGACAGCGATTCTGCCTTCATCAGATCAATGAAACATAAAAAGTAACATTGTCAAAAATATTTGATACAAAATACAGAATAAAAATATATATATATTATTAATATATTGTTATGCTATATTTGGTATCACATATTTTGGACTTTTTATGTTTCATAGACTTGATGAAGGCAGAATCGCTGTCAAAACGTCGCCATTAAAAATATTTTATTAAAAAGTCTGCGCATTTTTTCTATCCAGTCCTGAATTATTTAGCATAAAAACTATGTAGCTGTTTTCATTATTCTCTCTATCATAAACCCAAAACGTTGATTTCAGATTGATCTTTCTATCAAGACGATTAACCAGTTAACGATTAGTAGGCCACTTTATTAGTCCGAGATTCTTTCTTTTTCCTCTAAAATAAATTTTTTCACCCATCCCTTTTCAAATTTCTCACCTTCAAAAATTTTATTTTTTGTCCTATATATTATTTAATTTTAGTTAAAATTTTGTTAGATATACAAAATAACTATTTTTGATTTTTCATCGCTCCGATTTTTTTTTTGACCGACTCCAATTTTTTAATTTAATTTTATTACCCTTTTTTTTTTTCTTGATATGTACCCCATTATTTCTAAGACAACAAACCCATTTTTCGCATGAATTCCAAGATAAATCTATCTGTTAAATATTGATTCCAAGATTGGAAATCTAAAATGTGACCTTGAAACATGCTTGAGAGGTCGCCGGTAGCCAATTCAATTTATAACGAGTAAATAATTGTACAGGTCCAGATTAGACTTCATAATTCAAATACTAATTATATTAATTAATTTTTGGGATTTTATTAGGAAGTGCCTGACAAACTGGCTAACATTATTATTAGAAGAATTATTGATAGATATAATAAGAGTTATTATTATTAAGGAAATAATATATTCATAACGTTAGCTAACTAATTATTTATTGTCCATAATTTTTAAAGTATTTAAAATTAATTATGCCAAAATTATATTTATAAATTATAGTCGCTATGTCATATGTTAAATTGATGTTTTTTTTTTTTTACATTATTAATTTGCGAAATTGAGGAAATTAAAAATTTACTAAACATACAATACTTATAAAAAAATTATATCAGATACAAACAAAAATTTAATATAACTAATCTCATTAAAATGTTTTTTACTGACCGTATTTCATAAGCTTTAAAAGGATTTCCTCAAAAATCAAAAATTAACAAAACATTTAGAAATCGATGTTTTTTGTGCTGGCTGTTGTAGGACAGGATGCAGCCAGGTGGTAATAAAAACAAATTATTTCTCAATACCGATCTTTCGTGTGCTTACTCAGGACTAACAAGTTGTCAATTTTTACTGTTGTTCGGGATAATTATTTTGTTAACATTGTAATAAATATTTGCGTTCACCATTAGCATCGGTCAGTTTGATTTTTATTTTCACTTGAAAATGATGCATTGGGTGAGACCCATTAAAAAAAAAAACAATAATTTGAAGTTGATTGGTCAACTAAAAGTTTTGTTCAAATTTATAAATAAAAGAAAAAAATTTTACATTCTCTTATCATGAACGTTATTTCGGTAGACTCTTTGGACCTTCCACTCTTCAACTCAATTGTATAAATATTTTTTCTAACTTCAATTATATATTGTAGCAGGTTGCTTTTTTCTCTGATACTCGTCTTTATTATTAAATTTAATTTTTTTTTACACGATTTTTATTCACTTCTAAAATTTAAATTACAAAAAAATCCGTAATTTAAGAAAGTTCTGATAATTTTATAATTTCAATTAAAAAAATTATTTATTCTAAGTATACATAACTGCACATTAACTAAAAAATACAGTTTTTCTATGGTGTGAGTAGTTTTTTATCTGAATCCTATTCACCCCCATATTTATTTTAGTGTGTTTTGTTTGAACTAATATCAAAAAATTGACAACAGCCGTTGAATAGTCTCCATGTATCAATTTGATAAAATTCCTCTAATTAGAGTCGATTGATGAGAATTTTGAAAGGAAAACTCAAAAAAATTTCAAGAGTGCATTTAACATTTACCGCCCAGAAATTTATAATTAAATTTATTTCAATCAGGAAGTTTTCAAATGAAAAATAGGGCGGGGAGGAATATATTTTTTATTATATTTTAAATCCTTAAATTACCATATATTGAAGGTAATAAAAAATTATTAACTAATAACAATAAGTTTAATTTATTTATTAATTCTAAGTTTTTTTTGACAAAAGACTTTCCTCCTCTTTTGGGCCCACATGTTTCAGCCTACGTTTAATTAAATTACAGCTTTATTGAATTTATTAATTTCTATTTCCCTATTCAATAGATAAGATATTTAAATTTCTTATTAACACATAATAGGATATATAATATTTATTTGTTTATTTATTTATTTCTTTTTCTTTTTTTTTTTTGTGAAGAATAAAAAATAATTTCGACGCTGCATTCAATTATCCGTCGGTGTGATTCATTATGTAAATCGTGGAATACATGTGCGATGATGTCACTACAAGATGCGTTAATTTTTTTTATCTGTTTCTAACAGCTCGTTCTTTTTTCTAACATATCAATTACAAATTGAAATTGTCATTAAAACGAAAGACTATTTATGGATTCAATTTTATTGATAAATGGGACTTAGAATTTAATAAAAAAAAAGTGTCGTCCGTCATCGCGTGGAAGAGAACGGACCGCCGAAAAAAAAAACCGGCCTAGGGATTTTTTACAACCCTCTTCTTTCTTTGAATAAGTTTTAATTCGAAGGTCCAAATAATGTTGTTTTTTTTTTTAATAGAGAAATCGACTCCTGTCCCGAATAACCGGCTGTCCCGATAAAGCGAATTTGCCTTTTTTATATCAATTATTCACTATTTTTCCAAATTAACGAAGCTATTGAAGCTATTAAATATCTTCGTTCTTTCGAGGCCAAAATAAATGTTAATTTAAATTAATATTTATTGTTATCCTTATTTTATACATTGTCCGTCACTTCCTCTCGACCGACCTCTATCGATCAAAAAAAAAAAATCGTTACCTACATTCCATAACATAGGTTGGTATAATTGCCTAAATCTCAACTAGATAATCCGACAGAACTTCCCGGTAGACCCAATATTATTTCTTAAACTAGCAAACTGCACAATATGTTTGCATGTGATTAATATAAATAAAATTAAGAAAAATTTTCATTCTGATAACTCTAAAATTTTTTGAGATATTTCTGGTTAAAGAATAAACTCCTAAATTTATATGAAACCGGCATTCAGATTGTTCTTGTTCACTATAAAAGTTTGTTTATTATTATACAATATATTTTGTGATTTTTTTTACCGTTGGGCAGTTCGCTAGCGAAAAAGGAACCGCTGATTTTAAAAATTCTCCAAATTTATATTAATGGAGGCTATTAGAAATAATTAATAAATATATTTAACAAAGATATGATATGAAAAATGCCCAGTCTTTTTATTAAAATATTTTATTTACTTTTTTAATGACGACGTTTCGAAGAGCGATTCTCTCTTCTTCTGGACTTTTTTCAGCGGATAATCAATCACCTTAAATTTTCTTGGTTGGTTGCAATGCTTAATGAGCGAATCCTAAATGTAAATAAAATAATTTAATAAAAAGTTTGCCCGTTTTTCATATTATAACTTTGCAAAAAAAAAAAAAAAAAAAAAAAAAAAAAAACCAGTCTAATCCAATTATTGGAAAAATATATTTAACCTATTTATTTATTTATTGAATGGGAAATGAAAGTGAATTGGGGAGGAATCGAGTGCAATGGCAAACGAGTGGCATCATGAATGGGCAGGGAGAGAGAGAGAGAACCGGTCAAAGAGAGAGAGAGAGCCGGGACCACATCGGACATTGACAGGACCAGACGGGACCGACGGACGTCTTGATCCCATCCGCCAGGCGCGTCACTCACTCCGACACACCATCCTTAATAGGAATATTAAATGTAGAATGTCGGTTTATAATCATTGTGTGGAAAGTTCTAGGTGAGGGACAACTATATCAAATTATAGTAAAATATCTCTTAGAAAACTTATGTTTTGAAAAAAAAAAAAAAAAATTAATAAATAAATTTAAAAAAAATATACAAGGATTATCCTCAATAAAATATGAACATTTTAAATTCTATCATAGAATAAACTATAAAGTGAAGAGAGAATAAATTTCATTCGACACTCGTATTCTGAAGTAAGTTAAGATAAAATTTGCTTATATACGCTCGTAGGCTACCAATGAGTGCATAAATTAGTTCATTTTTTTTTGGATAGGATGGAGGTAGGCCATTACAATTGAAATAAGATGGCTGAGCTTATTAAAATTATTCTCACCGGACAGTTTAACGAATGCAAGGAGGTATTTTTATTCGTTGTTTTTATATTTACACTATTTTTATAATTTTTTTTTTTTTAAATATGCCTCTGACTAAATGGGATAAATAAATTTCGATTTCAGATTTTTCGATAGTTATGGACGAGGCCTTTCCTCTCTCAACAGACAAAAAGCAGCTCGGTCTCATTTTGATTGTGATTTTGGGATGAACATTTATTGGCCTTCAAAGAATTATAATGGGGTTAAGATTTCTAGGTTTCTGAGACCGGCTCTACTATAAAATATTTATTTCTAAAACATTTTCTGATTTATTTAAAAAATTATTATAACCTAATAATAAAAATTTACACCCCTTGAATATTATATATATATTAATTCAGCCCCCCCCCCCCCCTCTCCTCTCTGTCATTACAGAAGGCGAATGGGTCTGAGTCTCAATAAGAAAAAAAAATAAATTTTTTTATTTATTTTTGAATTTTGAATTCGAGCTTTTTTTTTTATTTCGATCTCTAATTTATCAAAATTTTTATTTCATCGTCGTCTTCTTTTTTTTTATCAACTCATACACAAACCGTCTTTAGTTTTTGTCCATAGCCCCCCCCCCCATCTTCTCGTTGGTCCGATTTCAGTTTAAAAATTTAATATAGCCTTAATCACAAAATTAAATATTTATATCCTACCACTTTTCAATATTACAACTTAGTACATGTATAATTCAAAAGACTAAATACATACTATAACTGTCACTTTCTATAAATTTATTTGATCAGGAAATTTCAAGTAAAAAAAAATTCTTTTTTCCCTTAAAGTGTCCTTGCTTAGGGCGTGGTATCTGAAATGAGTTTGTGCCTAGGTGTGTGTGTGAGTTAGAGCCGCCTACAGATCTGAAATAAATCACCTAAAGAAAGATACTGGATGGACCGAATCGTTAGTTGTGGGTGACAAATAGCGTAAGAAAAAAAGAAGAACTTGTCGAGTTGATGATACCCGAATCTGATATTCCTATTCATCAGGAAGGAGAAAGAGAGAGGGAGGTGAATCTCATCTTATCTCATTTGCAAAAACACACACTCAGCCTCCCAATCGACTATTCAAATAAGCGAGATAAATTGTTTTAATTGCGAGGTTATTACCTGGAATAAAACAGGTGACTTGTTTGATAGTATCGATTCCTGGTGAGATTTTTGGTTAGTTTTATTGCGCATGCAGAGATAAATTAACTTAGTTGCTTGCTTGCTTGGTCAGCTTACTCTCTCTCTCTCTCTTGCTATAATCACCTTGTCACTTGAATACTTGACTAGGCTCTTATATTATTTAATGTGCATTATACCATCCCGGAGGATAATAACAATGGAAAATGAAAGTAGAGTTTAATGGGCAATGGCAGCCGAGAAGTACAATTGGATTGCAAATTAAATGCGTCTAGTTACAAGGCAATGGCATCGTTATGGAGCTCGGCCGGAGCATGGGCAAGTGACAAATAGGGTGGCCCAAAAGTAGAGTGCGGAATTTTCAAACAAAGAATTAAACCCTTGTTTCGAATAATTACATCAATCCATTCCTTAAACTTTACGACATGATCTAGCTATTAAATATATATATATCTATTCTCTAAATATTTCATTTCTCTCTAAATTATAAACCATAAATAGTAATAGTCAGAAATATAAATATTTAGGCAATTTGGGTTAAATTAAATGATAGATAAGGTTGAGAATTAAAACAAGATGGTATAGTCTTGATAATAGGAGGGAAAGACTGAAATGAGTGTGGAAGAAATGCCATTCGTAGCTCATGGTCAACATCCACATACTCACCAGACATGGCCCCTGAGAGTTAAATAATTTATTTTCCAGATTAAAAAATCCTCCTATCCCTAAAAGAGATTAAAAATATTTTGGAAATTCTTTTTTTTTATGGAAATGAAATAATTCTGGAGATAATTTTGCGGCCTTTATTAAAAAAAAATTCTGCTAGTCGACGTTTCGGCGAACCAACGTCTCCTTCTTCAGATCGAGTGGAGAAGTGGGGTAAAAAATATAAATCGTTATTGTTAATAACTTTTCGAAGACCATTCTTTCTCCTCTTCCCGGTGAATTGGACACAAATTTTTTATGATAACGAAATATATGGGAGGATTTATATTTTGATAACCAACCAACGACTCGTCGGTTTTCGAAACGTCGACTAAAAGGATTTTTTTTAAATAAAGGCCTGAATTATTTCATTTATATCAACCATCCCAGATTTCAAATAAATATTGATCACTAGTTTATTATTGTTTTACTTCTAGTAATAAAAGTTAACTTTTTTTATTAAAATTTGTCCTTTTTTTACAATTTTTTTAAAATTGAAAATTGGAAACGAAACATACAAAAAAACAAACAAACCATGCCTGTGATCTGTTAATCATCTTAATAAATTTATTTTTTATTTATTCTCTTTATATATCTAATAAGTTTGTTGCTTTTTTCTTCTGTTCCAGGTAAATATGCAGCAGAGGTTTTAGTTTCCAGGGCGATCTGCCAGCAAACAGATCCTGGAATCCCGACAGGTATTGGTGTCCTGCATTCGAATAAGCTCCAAGGTCCTTTCCCGGATCCTTGGCACTAACCCGAGGTTCGTTTGAACATTTTATTTTTCCCTCTGTCCACAATCTAATCAATCTTTCAAAGTTTTATATCTCTCTGGGAAGATTTTTAGAATTTAAAATTTATCTGTTGACATTTAAAATTATGCTTTTTGGAGAATTTTTTTTATAATCTATGAATTTGGAATGTGGAATGAGAAAAAACAAATATGATTTTGTTACACATAATGTATATTTATATAGAGGGCCGTCAAGAGGCAGGCAGTACATAGTTTGAATTTACTTACTTTTATTCAATGAATTTGACTAAATTAAAAACATAAATTACGTTTATAAGTATTCCTAGCGAACCAATTTGCGGTCCACACTCAGATTAAAATAGATCCAGGAATGTGTATGAGATCCTCAAAAATGGGAAATATATTACCCTGACAATTTGGAACCTTCTTCAGTCATTTCTGTCAAAAGTAACTTTAATGGTATCTTACTGTGATGAGAGAAGAAGGTGTCACTTATAAAGTTCACTAAATTTGATGGATTCCCAGTTTCCATGACCTCAGGATTATAACCATATCTGCTTTATCTCCTCGACTAATCGCCTTCTCAATTTAGGACTTATATTGAATCTTCTATTTAGGCGGTTATGGCCACGTTTTTCGCAATTGTGACCAGTGGCGGTTTTTTAATATAACCCCCGCAAAAGTGAAGATCCCAAGAACCCAACCAACTGCATCATCTCGTACATATTATCATAAACTGAATCCGAATAAGGCGTCGTTGAAATTTGAAGAACCCTTATTGGGCAGGCTGATTTTCTAAAATTTGTTTAGTATACCAACCATTAGCCATAATGATTCATTCACTAAACCAACAGATGCAAACATTTTATTCTAGCTAAAAAAACATATTTTGATTATTTCTTGGCCACAGTGTAGTATATTTATTTATTCAAATATATTCTTGAAAAGTTTGTCTCTTACAAATTTATTATTCTAGACACGATTCTTTATTCTTGATCATAATTTAAAACAATTCTGGTTCATATAAAGTGGATCAATGTTTTCCAAAGTTTAGTATCAAAAAGGTGCTGATTCCAGGTTCAAGTTGTCAATTTCTTTGGTTGGATTCTTCTCAAAAATTTATGCTGCCTCATTATTTTGATGAAAATTTTAGGCCAAAGTCACACTCATATTTTAAAAGATAGTATCCATAAAGCATTGTTTCCACGCCAATAAATTCACTAGCGTCTTTTGTGCCACAAGGGGTTTTATACAATGTATCCACATTCATTTCATATTTATGTGTAAACTTTGGAGTGCGCGTTAAGATTATCTATTCAAACATAAAGTGTGAAACCGTCCTTATAGGTATTTAAAATTTCGTTTCGTGTAAAGCGCGATTAAATTTAAGAAAATATCTTAAATAAGCTTTAACTAGCGTCGTATTTATTATAGAAAGATCGGACATTTGCATAGCCCCCCCAAAAGTTTCAAAGAATAAATTAGTGAAAAATTTTTAAAACATGCTTTTCAATTTACATTTTTGGGAAAAATGAATTATATTTAAAAACTTTTTTCTTTGAAACTTTTTGAGGCCATTTTAAGCCGGAGTGGCAAGTTCACGATCGCTACGCCAACGGTTAAACCCTATTTAAGTTACTTTTTTAAATTTTAAACTAATATACCATGTAGTACATAAATTCATTAGTTTTGTCTCCTGGAAGGTAACCAACTAATTAATGGATTTTTTGATGAATTGCTCCGGATCTCTCATGGAATGATAAATCTACGTAGAAACTAATCTCCGAGCATGCGTAGTCCGCTCAGAAGCAATCAATGGAGTGTTGCCTATCTTCCACAAAGCAAAACGAATTTATTTCTGGAACCCCTGGCAAGAACAACAAAATTATGATAGTAATGAGGAAGTTCGGTTGCATATTTAACAGATTGAAGACGAGAGTATATTTTAAGAACTACTTTCATAAAGTCTAAAGAGGATTATAAATGCATGAAAAAAAATTCCAATTCCAACAGTACCAGAAAATCATTTAATAAATAGTATGACGAACCATTTATAAATAAGGTGTAAAAAAATCAACGTTTCGATGTTTCTTTGGTTTCAACTTGCTACTAAAAGAATCTGCAAACTGACTTGCTGCTTCATAAAAATTTGTCAATATCAATTACCTCTTTCCATTTTAGAGGATTTCAATTTTGTTTTTATCAAGCAACAAAAGAAAACCGTCATTTTAAAAATTTAATAAATTTTAATTTGTTTAATTTAGAGATGATTATCCTGGACATATTTTTCAGTCAATAACTCTTATTAAATTTCTTAATAAGCGAAATTATGATTGGTGATAGAAGTTGGGGGGGAGCAGAGTGGGGAGGGAATTTGTGGTCTGGTTTTAATTTTTGTGGAAAACGTGTTTATCCGGTCTTGAGAGAGGCCCATTGTGTCCAGACCCTAGAGCTTTGTCTCTTCAGCTCCTCTCCGGGTGCCCACGGATAATCTCGATTAATTGCATCCCAATCGGTGCGGAACTCGTTTCGGGAATAATCCTCTGTTAATTCGAGTCCGATTTTTTTTTTTTCAGTCAAAACTTTTCATTCATTTGTACCTTCCCGATATGATAAGCTGGAACTTGTTTCGTCCTATCTCAGTAGATAAATTACCCCTGATCCAAATTTGGAAGTTGAACAATTAAAAATGTGTTAAACGCTAAACCGTTTAACGAAAATAAAAAAAATTTAACCTTTTTCCCATAAGATTTAAAACGGATCAGTGAACGAGATAGGTACTAAGAACTAACTCCCTCTCTATAAAGAACTAAAGGTTTTGATAATTTTAATTTTTAATTAATGAATTTTTTAATCATATTTATTTATCAAAAAATTATAATTTTATAATAAGTGAAAGAAGGAAGAGATTGCTTATCATTAATTTTAAGATAAAACACTTAGGTAAAAAAGGCATTAAATGTTGCTTTATCGCCGATAGTTTCCGCAATTATACCAGAAATTTTCAATTAGCTTTTTTTCCTCGCTCTCTCTCTCTCTCTTTAAATCGCAGAGCTGATAGGTGAGATATGTCGGTTTGTTTTTACTGTCAAGACTCGTTCCAAGTTCAAGGTGAAGCGGCGACTGCTGAAGTCTCTCCCAGTCAGACCTATCAGGGGCTTCTTAAAGCAACTCTGACTATCAATAATATTTTTTTCAGAGGGAGAGAGAGAACGTTGCAATAAATATAAAATTTTGCAAACTTGGATGAAAACCAACAGAATTTTATTGTGAAAAATTTTTTTAATAAAAAAAAAAAAAAAAAATATAACAAATAGAATAAATTTTTTTTCCAGTTTAGAAGAGAGTAATTCTTAGAATTTTATTGGGGTAGGTTCCCCCTTCTAAGCTAAAGTTGGATTTGACGTCATAATTCTTTATTTAATTTCTTCGCCCTCTCAAACATTATATGTAAATAAATAAAATTCCTGGAATTAGAACAAGATAGCCAAATTTAACAAAAATTATATCCCTGAAAAATTTCTTTTTTTTTTTTGAAATATTTATAAATTTTATTTTTTTAAAACTTTTTACAATTGATGCTTACTTAGGCAAAACAAAAAAACAAAAAACAAAAAAAAAAAAACCAAGAAGCCTTACAAGAAGCCCGTAATTATGCACTGTGACTTCTCACAATACGTGTTCTTACGTCACTTTTTAAACGTAAAAGTAATTAAAACGTATTATAATAAAAGAGATAATCGTGTAAAAATATTCCGAGGAATTTTATTTATTTACATATAATGTTTGAGAGGGCGAAGAAATGAAATAAAGAATTATGACGTCAAATCCAACTTTACCTTAAAATCCTCAAAGAAAGCGGGAACCTATCCCAATAAAATTCTAAGAATTACTCTCTAAACTGGAAAAAAAAATTATCCCATTATTTGTATTTTATAAAAAATTAATTTAATAAAAAATATAAGTGAAAATGGGATTCGCACTCCCCTTTTTAGTCCCTCGACAGCCTCGAAACAAAAGTAAATTTAATTTAATAGGAATATTAAAATTTTCGTTATTTCACTCTACCTTTAATTTTATATTAGGAATCGCAAAACATTACAATATTTTAGAGAATTTTTACAGTCAACGAGTTTACTCAGTACTCTAAAAATATTAAGGGCTTTCTCTCTTTCTCACATTTGCACTGCATCTTTGTTTATTTATTTTCTCTCCTCCTCCACCGGCTCTACCGGTTCTTCCAATTAAATTGATGTATTAAATTGATGCCGGAAAATGTGATAATAAAGGCCGGCGGAGGGGGCCGGCCTCGTTAGCGTAGCGCGCGGGCCTCGAAGCCGGGCCTCCTCGTTTGTCCATCACGGGGCCAACAGCCTCCGTGTCCTTGCACGCACACACACACACACGTACACACGCACACGCACCTCTGCCCAAACATAAACACTGCGCCGCCGTTTAATGTCTAATTGCACTTGCCATTGACGGCGACGATCTCTCCTCCACCTCTCCTCTCCATCCATTCGTCTTATACTTATGCTAGAAATTAATCATTTATAGCTCCTGGTTTGCTAAATCAAAAGGATATCAATTTCAAAAGCAAATATAATTAATATTTAACCAGATGAATTCAATTTATTGAAAAAAAAAAATTTCCAAAGCAATCCAGGTGTCATTATATATCCAACACAGAGATCAGGATTTCCCCCGGCCGAAAATACCAAAAACTTTATGAGGAAGGTACCCACTCCAGTTTTTTCTCCTTGATTCATGAGAATTATTACGAATGATTTTTTTACTTATTCCTTTATGTTATTATAATTACTTTAAATTTTTAAGGAATTTTTTTTTTTTAATTAATATTTAAAACAGAAACTCAGGACTAATCCCAGGTACTTTTAGATTTGCGCTCCAATATTATTTCCGATTAA
>JAAAKE020145236.1:0-32005 GCA_010014785.2 Anisolabis maritima | reverse complement strand
TGTTCAGTTAAAAAATCCCTAGAAATTATCACATGCGGGATTCGGGAGCAATTAATTGAAAAGCCCCTTAGTGAGTCTCCTTTATGCAGCTTCAATTGGAAAAAATCTAAAATATTATGAAATTCTACATTCTAGTCATTTTTCACACTCTATTGTAAAAAGAGGGATATCAGAAAGTCAACACCCCTTTAATAAAATAAAAGAAGTTTCTTTCAGAACTCATGGAAGGTAAATGAAATATTTTATTTTCTAATATTTAATTTTTCAAACAATTTCTCATATAAACTTAGGTTTATTTATAAATAAAACTTTAAAGGGAGACTAGGCTTGAAATACTGGAAGAGTTATTATACTTTTAGGGTTTAAATCCCAATTCATATATAGCTAAATAATGCCTTATCTTCGTAATATATTTTCTTCATACCTAAATTTGATTTATTGCAATGTATTCATAGATTATTTTATTGGATAGTAGAATTAATGAAGAACCCTAGGTGAACCTAGGAGAGGTTTAAGGTTCTTCCCTTTGAGTTCATTATATCACATAAGTTCATAAAATTTTTTCCAAACCTTTGAAGGTTTTAAAGTTTGAAAACATAGCTACAAACACGGCTTAAAATTTGAAAAGATAATATGAAAAAAATAGTATAGTTTTTAAAATTATAAATCTCATGCCTTCCATGATAGAGAATGTTTAAATGGTTAAAAATTAATTCTTTTAATTAATAATTTCAACCAACTGTCATTGGACCCAATATGTGAACCTTTGAACATGGTTTTTTTTTAATAGGTAACTCTCCCTAATTATTTTCTTATTTATTTAATATTTTTATATTTAAAATATATCAACTAATACTTATTTGATTTTTAGAGATTTCCGTTTAATCTTAAGTCCAAAAAATGATGTGATACATTCAAAATTTAGAGCTTATTCAGTTGATGCGAGTGGAAAAGAAAAACTAGTATTTATAGGTATATTTTGATATTGATTTAAATTTTTAATACTTAATATATATTTATTTATTTCACATTTTTTCTTTTTAGACCATGACGCTTTTTACCATGGAAGAGTCTTTGGAGAAACAGAATCACATGCCAGTATTCATATTGAAAATGGAATTGTTTCCGGGGTTATTCATTTACCAGATGAATCTTATCATATTGAAGTATGAATGTATAAGTTCATCCTATCATAATAATACGATTACTTATTTAATTAATTAAATTAAATTTGAAATTGATGTGCATATCTCCTTTAAAATGGATTACTTCCATTGACTCAAAAAATTTTATTGCTTAGATTTTCATTTTTTTTCTTCGAGCAATAAAAATTCATATTTCTTCTAATTTTTTAGCCCTCCTGGAGACATTTACCACACTTGGGAAATGAATCAATGATCACCTACAAAGCATCTGATGTTCATTTCAGTTGGGACCAACCCTCAGGAGATACAGAAACATGGCCTAAAACCTGCGGCTACGTAAAAGAAGGTTTATATTCTCAAAAATTTTATTTGTTAAATGTAAATTTCAAATGTTTCAAATACAAAACAACAAAAAAATAATTTTGATAAATACTATATTTTTTTAATTTGGGAACCGCTTAGCGATTCTTAAACTTTTTCTTTCCGCGGACTTCCAAAAGCTGTAATATTTTTTCGTGGACCGATAAGGTAAAGAAAAAATTTCTCAAAATAAATAAATAAACTTTTACATTGAACAAATAATAATATAATGTTAATATTCATACATTCTTTCTAATAACAAATGTAAAAATTTGAAGCGTTCGGAACAAAATAGAAATAAGCCATATTCGTGTTAAAAAATTATTTTAAATATTTTTTAAATAATGTTATTTCTCGGCAGACCGGCAAAAATTTCTGACGGACCGACACTGGTCCAGGGACCGGCGGTTGAGAACCACAATGGCTTAGTTAAAATATACAATGATTTTTCAAAAGAAAATGTTTATTTCATACACGAGTTTTTGAAATTTACTCTTTATATCTCGTTTGAATCCAGAATAAATTTGCTAATTAACTTATCTTAATTAATTTAATTTTTTTTTTCAAAAAAAAAAAAAAAAAGAACTAATAAGTCCCCACTATACAATAACTATAGCTCCTCTTTTTTTTTTATCATCCGTTAATAAGCCTAATAATATTTCATTTTTTGTTTTATATTAGGAAAAGAATTAGAAGAAGAAGATTATGAAGACGAAAATAATCATGACAGAACAAAGAGACAATCCGACCAATATGATGATAATTTAACAAAAACAAGATGCCCGCTGCTATTAGTGGCTGATTACCGATTTTATCAAGAAATGGGCGGGAGCAATACTAAAACAACTATTAATTACTTGGTAATCTATCAAATAATTCAATACAATTAAAAAATGTTTCTAAAATGAAATATTCATTAATATTCTTATTAATTATTAGGAAAACTATTTATTAAAGGAATTTCTTTCCTACTCAAAACAATCGTGAAAGCTTTAATAATTTATAATCTGTTTTTAGATTAGTTTAATTGATCGTGTACATAAAATTTATAACGACACTACATGGCATGATCGACAAGAACATGGTGTGGGACTCAAAGGAATGGGATTTGTAATCAAAAAAATTGTAGTACACAGTGAACCCACTCCAGTTCGGGGAGGAGAAGCTCACTACAATATGATTCGAGAAAAATGGGACGTCCGCAATTTGCTAGAGGTATTTCAAATATCTTTTTTTGTATTTTTAAAACTAATAATTTACCAAATTTATTTATTTATTTACTTATTACTTAAAAAGTAATATTTAATAAAAAAAATTTATTTATATAATTTACCTTTTTATATTATTAAATTAGTTTTATTTGTAGAAACTTGCTTTATGTTTTTTTAAAGAATTATTGTATGAGACTTCTAAACTAACAATCGCATTCTATTATTATACTATGATAATATGTGAATTAAAAAAAGCTGGGGTGGATATGGAAGGGGTTCTAAAATAAATCTAGATGTATCAAATAATTTTTTTTAACATTTTCACATATTGCAGGTTTTTTCTAGATCGCCACAAGTGAAAGATTTTTGCCTATCTCATCTTTTTACACATCAATCTTTTCACAAGGAATCAAATCTTCTTGGACTTGCTTATCTTTCCTCCGCTCGTCTCAACTCTCAAGGAGGAATCTGCAGCTCCGGTTATTTTTTTTTTTTGTTTTTTTTCTCTGTGAAAATTTAAATAACTAATCTTTTTTAACAATACTAATTTCTTTCTTTTTATAATAAATCGAACCTGGTAAAGTGGGAACCTTCACAAAATTCCATCTTTAGATGTTTTGCAATAAACCGAATTCATGAAAAAGTGTCTCATTTATAAACGTTTTTGTAATTAAATATTTTTGTTTAAATAAAAATAAACTGGAAATTTTTGATTGAAAACAATTCTAAAAAAGGTAAAAAAAATATCAGAATGAAAAATGTTTCGATATTCCCGTTGAAGACTTATACTACTTGACCAGATTCGACTGTATCTTCCCATTTTGTTTTTCTATAATTCCGAAGCTCAAGACAAACTCTGCAAATTATGATGATGCTCTTGTGTTATGTTCTTTCTTGGCATTTTAATCCTCATGCTTGATCTTGTTTTGGGCTTGTCAATTTGCTTTTGCTTTGGTGCAGGTTTTCAGTCGTGAATACAGTCATAAAGATTTCTGTCTTGCACATCTCTTCACTGATTTAAAATTTGAGGGAGGAATTCTTGGCTTAGCTTATGTCGGTTCTCCTAGAAGAAATTCTGTTGGTGGGATTTGTACTCCAGGTCAGTTTTTTTCTCCTAAATAAATTGATATCTTTCGAAAGATGAATGCAATTAATACTTGCTATATTAATAAATTATAAAAATTCATATTATAATCTTTCTTTCAAGAGCCTAAAATAACGCTTAAGATTTCAAACTATTCAATTTTCATGATAATAAATATATTTAATTCTTGTTTGCATAATTATTTATTTACTATTATTCTTATTATTAAACAATTAATTAAATTAAAGAATCTGTTAAGATTTGTTTTAATTAAATATTTAAGTTATTTTAAAATAAGCTGTTGTTGGTACTTTATAAATGTATTGAATAAAAACCAGTAGCAGTATCAAATATATTTTTTTTACTAGCAGTACTAGTACCATTACTTTCAAAAACTTGAAATAATCAATAATGCTTTGGAAGTACTTAAGTACTTTTTAAAATAATGAGAAGTGTCAGTAATTTTTGAGCCTACATTATATGTATGTACTATTAGTTCTTAAAGAAAGTCCCAGAAATTACAGAACCAAAACATCAAGTTTAAAAGTGCTTTAAATAAAGTATTGGAAATACTTTAAAGTATTGAATACCAATTTTCAGTTCTTTTTGTCCTGAGTACCGCCTTGTTATTATTATAATAATACTTTAATTTTTTTATTTAGACTCATCTGATATAGTGTAAACTTGATGTTTTCGGGTAAATGGAAAACCCCCCTGGATACATTCTTTATTAGACTTATAAATTTATTAAATTATCTGATGGCAAATAAAGACTTTGAAAGAATTGATTAAAATTAATTTCCTTAATAATAATAAATAAACAAAGATATTTTAAATCATTATCAATAATTTTTAATGTTCTCGATTAATATATATACTATTTTTTACAGAATATTTCAAAAATGGTTACACATTGTACCTGAATTCTGGTTTAAGTTCGAGTAGAAATCATTATGGTCAACGAGTGATAACCCGAGAAGCAGATCTCGTAACTGCTCATGAATTTGGTCATAATTGGGGCTCTGAACATGACCCTGACACTCCGGAATGCTCTCCTACAGCTTCCCAAGGGGGCTCTTATCTCATGTATACATACAGTGTCAGCGGATATGATGTCAATAACAAGGTAATCCTAATAATAAGGTACATCGATTTTACCTCTGACAAAGAGAGACCAGGAGTCTCTGGTCACGATTTCGTTCGCACTTCGGTGAAATATTTTATATAGTTTGAAGGATAATAGAACAGAAAAGTGCACAATTCAGGCATTAGTGAGAAAAATCAAAATGAAAATTTGGGTAATCTTCCTATATCTTATTTTATGGAATAAAATGGTGAATAGAATTTCCGGTTGCTATAGGTAGGTTACTGGTTCAAACCTGCTCAAGGTAATATTTTTTTTATATAAAATTTTAATTTAATTTTTTTATAATTTTTATAATATTCATATAATTTTGTAAGTTATTAGATCACCAATTTTTCAAGATATATTTTATATTTTTAATAAAACACAATTTTATCATAGCCTAAACTGAAAAATGTTTTCTTACCAAAAATATAAATATCACCTTTTTTCTCTTTTGTATAAATAAAGGATATTTTGAAAATTAGTTACAAAGTCCATTTTTTGCCTCTATTTAAATATTTATTCTTTATATTTTGCAAGACAATAAAATAAAAACAGTTGATAAGCAAAAGAACATAATTAATATTTCTAAAATAATTAATATTTATTTTTAACCTTATTCTTTAAAGAAATTTCCAAATGATATTCATTAAAATACACAAAGGAAGTCAATATGACATTGAACAAATATAATTAGTCTCTTTTCAAAAAATGAACTTTGATACTTCAATATTTTTTCTTCTGGAATATGAAGGTATTTGAATTTCCATTCGTTTTAATTATTAAAATTTTTTTTCATCTATTCAATGGAAAAAATTTATTAATTATTAATCTATCATAGAAAATAATTTTTTCAAAATTTTAGAATATATAAATTTCATGATTATAAAAAGATGTTATTTACCTTAAACGAATAAATGGAAAAAAATTAGACATTCCTGTGGGTAAGAAATTTTAAGATTATTATAATTTGTATTTTTTATATTTTAATTTCAGAGATTTTCACCCTGCTCTTTACGATCGATTCTTAAAGTTTTACAAGCAAAATCAGCCCGATGTTTTAGTGAACCAGAGGAATCTTTCTGTGGAAATCTCAGAGTCGAGGGCGATGAACAATGTGATGCTGGATTACTTGGAACTGAAGATAATGATTCTTGTTGTGATAAAAATTGTAATTTGCGACAACATCAAGCATGCAGGTATATTTGATTCACAAACCAATTTGATTTTTAAACTAGGTAGAGATTAACGATGAGACAAGATTTTGAATAAAATCGGCCAGCCGAAAGTAGTACCGAGGTATTTTTTAGATTTTTTTCCATTCTCTTCAAGAATGGTTATAATGATTTTAATTAAAATTCATATATAAATTCGAGAATTCAAACGGCAGTTATATTAACTTGTTAAGGTTGAGGTTAAGGTTTTGAAAAAGATTAATGAATTTAATTAATTATTGAATTTTATTTTTAGTGACAAGAATTCACCTTGTTGTCAAAATTGTCAATTTATGCCACAAGGAGTGAAATGTCGTGATGCGGCTTTTGCCACCTGTGAACAGGAATCACTCTGTACTGGGACATCAGCGGAATGCCCAAGAAGTCCAGAAATGCCAGATGGGACGAGTTGTTTGGAGAAAGGTCAATGCCGAAGGGGCAAATGTGTACCTTTCTGTGAAACTCAGGGACTTCAAAGCTGCATGTGTGATACAAGTGAGTGTAAATTGAAGCTTTCACATATAAAATATTTAGCTATCATTTCCCAATCATAATGATATTTAAATTTGTATCACTCGTATTTACAAACAAACCCAGTGAAAATAAACACTCTCACTTTTATTTCACATTAGCATATTAATGATAATGATTATAATGATGATCATTTTAATTTTGTCACAGATGATGCTTGCAAACGATGCTGCAGACGCAATTTGAATCAGACTTGTTTCCCCGTTAATCCAACTGATATCCTGCCTAATGGAACTCCGTGTATTCAAGGCTTCTGCAATGAGGTATTTTACTAACTCTTTATTTAGTGGAAATTCGTCCCATTCTTCCAAATATCTATTATTTATTAAATAATAATCCGAGTCTCAATTTTGATATAAACTAACGATTCTCAACCGCGAAAAGGAAACTACTTTTATTTTTTAATTAAATACATTTAAAACTAAATGCAATGTTTTTTATTTTTATTATTTATCTACATTCTTACACGAAAATTCTTTTATGAATGATGGTCATCAGGTTTGGTCAAGTGGGGGTGTAATGCACCCGAATCACCGTTTAAATGAAAATTTCCGAAAATGGGGTAGCTTGACAAAATGAAATCTATGAGTCCCCAACTCAGGGATTATAATAAAATGATCAAATGAAATTTTGGGTGACGGAAAAAAATTGAACCAGCTCAGAGAAAGATAAGTATGTATAGAAACTAAAAAGGCTCTGAGAACATATATACATTGAGATAAGTATTTCTTTTATAAATTTATATCAAAATATTTTAAACTCGTTTTGAGATGGTCATCTCTCTTGCATCGGAACCCCGATGGATAGTTAACAGGCTCTGGTGGGACGGAGAAATTAGAATAATTTAGAATAATAAAGATCATAAATGCATATTTTATATCATTAGGACTATTTTCCTCACATTCTTTAATTTGAAATACTGCTCACATCGGAACGTCCTGCTGTTTATACTCTTTTCTAAGATTTTTTTTAAAAATAGATTTTATTTTAGGGTTTATGCGAAAAAACAATTCAAGATGTGGTCGAACGTTTTTGGGATATAATCGAGGATATAAATATCAACAAAGTATTATTATTTCTTCGTGATAATATTGTTGGAACTGTGATTTTGGTAACGGCTCTTATTTGGCTGCCTGCAAGTTGGGTTGTGAGTTTTGTTGATCGACGAAGACGTCGCAAAAATGACGAGCAGTACAAATGGCAAAAAAGTAATGAGTACCATCGGAACGAAAATAGCAGGGTCGTCTACACAAGAGTACCAGCCTCTTCAAGCAATGTTACAACTAATACTACCTCTCAACCTCATGCATTTCATTAATTAATCGGTATTTGATCATTCCATCATTTTTTAAAATTACCTTAATTGTCAAGTGTTATTATTAATCAAGAATCTAATTAAAATTCAATTATATGTATGTCTATTTTATTAAAAAATATTAATAGAGAAGGAACCAAATAAGCATAAGATAAAGTATTATTTACAAATTAAATTAACAAAAAATCATCTATACTATTTTCAGTCTCATATTATAAATTTCATAAGAATTGGAATACCCCCCTCATTCTTATTTTGTTTAGATGTCTTAAATAGTAAAAAAAAGAAGGAAAATATGAACTCATAATTTTTTTTTCATTCTAAGAATGGAGAATTATAAGAAAGAAGAGTATTCATATTCTTACTTTATCTCATTTTGTATATTCAAAGTATTATATCCATCTTGTGACCGTCAATAAATTCTCATTTTAAATAGGTATTTTAATCTTTCTTGCTCAATCTTCCAAAAATCCTAAACGTACTCCCCGTTAATTTGAAAATATTTTTGATTGGATGTGAAATATTTTGGTACCAGGGTTAGAACAACGAAATCTCGATAGCATGGAATCATGTGTTTCACTTCACACATTTACACCTCTTACTTAAACCTCACCTCCTCTGATTGATCGTATACAAATTTGCCTCAACATCTGGCCCTCTCCACCAATTTAATTTTTTCTTAGTAGTCTACACAGCCGGTGTGTGGTTTCATTGCACCGTTCTCATATACATAAATTACCGAGACTTAATATCAGTAAACATGATCTGAAAAATTCTCTACTCATTGAAAGTAAACACAAAATCAATCTCGTTAAAATATAAATAGATGGTACGGCATATCGTAAATTGTAAATATTTTTTTTCACTTCTAATATCTCATAAATGTTTAATAGTGTGAATTAAATGCTGATAAATTAATAAGATCAACTATGATCTTTCTTTACTCTCATATTTTAAATAATTAAATAATATTTATTTTTTATAAAAGTTAATATAATTTTTTTTCTTTAACTTTAGGATAACTCTAAATTAAAAACAATTTAAAAATTGATTAATTAGTTTTTATTTTAAATTGTCCTAGATTTATAAATTTATATTTAAAAAAATTCATTTTAATTATGACGTCACATAAGCCTGAACATAACATATTTCTTGTATCTAGTAGAAAAAATTCAAAATTTTCCTTCTAATTTGATTGGACAGCCGGTCATCCAATCAAAGCCCGCCCTTCTTCTTGATTGTTGGTTGTGGCTCCTTTAGTAGCTAAGATGGCAATGAAAGTTCAACAGTGTCTGTGTTTGTTGGATTAAGTGACGCTTTTTTTTACATTCAACTCTCCAAACATATCTTATATTTCCAGGTACAAGATTATTTTATTATTTTTTCTGCATTTAAATATAAAAATTTATATACAATTCGTCAGATTAAACGAAATGTAAATTTTAAAAAGATATTTTTTATAAATATTAAAATTGGAAGTCATCGTGTTCATATTGGATAAACAAAATCCTACTTTTTGTTGAATGAATCCGATGATTTCCTTAAGGACTCGTTCTCTAACAGTTTTGTAGATTATTTTTCAAGTGTAAAGAAATTTTTTACCTAAAACTCATTTTCTCAATCTCAATTTCTCATTAGAGTTAATAATTATTCTGTTAAAAATAGTAAAATATATGACACAGATAAAGTTTTTTTATAAAATTTTATTAAACTGTTATAAACTTTAGAATTTAAAAAAAAAAATTCAACTATACTGACATTAATAAAAATATACGAGATAAAAAATTTACTATTTTTTAGTATTTTCTTTCTTTGAACGTATCAATTCAATTAGAATCTTGAGTGCTAAAATTTCAAAAATAAATAAAGATTATCAATCAAATTAGGAATTTCAGATTAAATTTGAAACAAACCTTTATAGACAATTTAGAACCATTTTATTCCCTAAATCCTAACGTAATTATTTGTGTTTTGTTTTCTTTATGGGAATTTGTGTTTACTCATTTGTTCTTGATATTTCTTGTAAAATTTCACAGGGTTAGATTTATCTAGGTAGAGACTCTCCTCCTTTATCTCATTTAAAATTCTGGATTGTTTAAGGTCTAAAAAATACAAAAAATGCTAATTAAAAAAATATTTAGTAATGTAAAAATAAAAATAAACTTTAAATTAATAATTTATTTTTTTTAGTTTGGAACATAAAATATTCATTATTTTTCTTAAGTAAATATTTTGTAAATAAAACATTTCCAAATAATATATTTACCTTTTGATTTGTTAACTGTCATTGTTGTGGGTCTGAGATGACATTTCTTTATTGACGGTGGACTATCGGGAGTTTTGATTATAGTAATGGCTGAAATCATTTTAATAAATTAGAATTAAATATACAGTGATAAATAAAAAATAAGTAAAAGTTTTAATGTTAAATTTGAGCCTATTTATCAAATTTTATCCAATAATTTTTCATAAAATTTATTTTCTTCAAATTTTTGAAAAAATGCTGATCGAAAGTTCCAAATTATTATTTGTTGAAAATCTCCTTTAAATATAAAATTGCGATCTCAAGGTTTAAGGCTTAATTCCTCCAATGCCACAATGACCACTTTACCTCTGTTTAAAAGTTTTGTTTCACTGTTGAGGAGCGGATCATTATGTAGTGGCGGGGATTACCTTCTAAATCCTCAAATGAAGCCAATTCTTATTTATAAGGAGGAAAAAAGATTGTGTTTATTTTATTAGTTATATATGTTAAAACACCTAGAATTACATGAATGTAAATATGGATATATAAATTTTAGGGTTTTAAAAAAATCTGAAATTTTCTTTATTCTTAATAAAGGAGAAAAAATTAGACTATTAAAATAATATCTAAATTTTTTTTATTTAGCCAATTAAATATTAAAACTTATTTTTAAATGCAAAAGTATAAGATTATTATTACCGAATGGATGTTTATATCTGGAATTGGTTTTTTTAGACAGTCTCTTTGAAGGATTTACTATTTTAAATATTCCACCAGGATCACCATGTTTTTGGTCATATTTAATTAGTCTTTTCATGTCTTTTATAAAAGAAATGATATATATTAAGAAAATGTAACTAATTAAAAGATGAGATTGTTCTTACCAGACATAAATAAATCAAATTTCTTTTGTGGAATATTCCCATACCCAAAATTGTGTAAACATTTAAGGACCTTTGAAGGCTCAGGATCAAACATTTTTTTAATATCAATTATATTATAATTATATTATAATATATGCTTTATCACAGATTACTTTTTTATTATTTTTTATTTTGAAAAAGAAAATCAATTTAAAGAATTTGACATTTAAAATTTATAAAAAAAAAAAGTTGAGCCAATATTTAAAAAAAAATATCACTAATATAAGTTTTATATTTCTCCTTTATAATATTAAAAATTACAATTAAACTAATTTTAATTAGTTTTTCTTTGTACATATTTTTTTTCTTTTTTTATTTATAGCAGTTCTCTGATCCATCAAAAAAAACTATTAGCGCGAGTTTTGATTTTTATGGATTTCATATTCTTAAATGTTTCTATTAATATATCACGTAAAGGGAGTTTTAGGGTTCACACCTCCCAGGGACGTTATTTTACCAATTTGTTGGACGATTAAAGGAATATTTGAAAAAAAGAGGGGAAACCCCTTAACCTCTTAAAATCTAAATAGGGTTTAGTCTTCTATAAAATATTTTTTTTTTAAATAAAAAAGGATATTTTGATGTCTTTGGAGGTGATTTAAAGGGATCAAATGAAAATAAAGGGCAATTTCAAGTTCCTGTTTTGTTTTATTCGCAGTAGATTTGTTCATTTGTTCCGGGGGTGAGACTTAATGTGCTTCGTACTGCCCTTACCCCTTACGAAGTATCAGAAAGCCATGGTACATGAGAAACTCTAGCCAATATGCATATGCAAAATTTAAATTTATACATAATATGCAAAATTTAAATTTAACGACTTAAAATTGAATATTATGGGAAAAATGGCCTTTTGTACAGAATATTTGTTCCCCGCCAGTTATGCAATGGTAGTGATTTCATGGTTCTTCTTCATTTGGTCCAACTATAACTAGTGTTTTTTAAATGTTAAAAAATGATTGGCCAACATGTTTTTTATTAAATGAAAGCTATTACATTTCAAATTATTTATCAAATTTTTATTATATATTCATAAAAAAACTCAAGGCTTGTCAAGGTCATTATTTCCTGTTACTATATAAATGGCATTTGCCCTTCCTTTAAGATTAGTAAATTCGTCCTTTAACAGGATTTCACCTCTCTCTTTAACTAGAATTGCATTAATACATACGAATAAAATTAATATGGCTAAAGTAACTATTCATTTTTTTACTATTATTAATTCATTTTTCTTTTATACGTTAATTACAATTTTAACAGGTTGGGGATAAAATTCCTAATGTAGAATTATATGAAGACGTTCCAACAAATAAAGTGTCTTTGGCCAAATTGTCTGAAAATAAAAAAATAATTTTGTTCGCAGTCCCTGGAGCTTTTACTCCAGGATGTTCCAAGGTAAATATTTTTTATTTTATCATTGAATTCTGATTTATTTTTATCATAAAATAATTTTTTTATAAATTCTTTTAAAGACTCATTTACCGGGATATGTAGAAAGTCATGATGAACTCAAGAAAAAAGGAATTACTGAAATTGTTTGCATTTCTGTAAATGATCCATTTGTTATGAGTGCTTGGGGAAAAGAGCATAACGCTACTGGAAAGGTATATATTTTTTACTTTCTTTTGATAAACTTATTTAAAATTCTACATTTTTCTTTGAACATTTGGTTTTACTTATCTTTTATCCTAATTTTCATAGTAGCTAAACGGATTAAAGCTCTGGATTTCGGTATCTAAAATTCAACATAACTTGGGTTTAAAAATCCATTCTTTTTTCAAAGTCTTCTTCTGGTATAAGAAAATGGCAATTTATTCATCCGCAAACTTCGGAGTGATCTTACTAGGTTATTTTATTACCTACATAAAATCAAAAGGTAGTAAATTAATTCTGTGAAAAAGACTAAAAAATTTCTTATATTTTTGTTATATAATAAACTAGTAAGATCACTCTGAAGGTAAGCGTTTGTCTACTTTTGAGTTATATATATCACAAGTATATTTCTTTAACTGGTTTTCACCCATCACAATATAAGTGTTTCCTCATGTCATCATTGTAGTTTTTTTATCAATCTTTTCAGTAAATTTCCTTTAAAAAAACCGACATGGAAATTTTAGTCCAGAGTATAGATTGTGATTAAACTTTATTTTGAAATTTTTTTACGTAATGGATGGGGATGGCCCCGTGCAGCCAGGTGAAATAAAATCATTTTTTTGCTTTTGTTGACCACGTTCCTCACGCCTATCGCGCGCTTCCTCAGAGCTAACAAAAGTCAATGAAAATTTAAAAAATAACCATTCCAATGATTTAGCCGAGTGTAATTTTTAATCTAAACTAATATGATATATAATTTTCTAGGTTCGAATGCTTGCCGATCCGAATGCTGAATTCACTAAAGCATTAAACTTAGAAACTAATTTACCTCCATTGGGAGGAATTCGTTCAAAACGATATTCAATGATAATCGAGAATCAAATTATTAAAGAATTGAATGTTGAACCCGATGGAACAGGCCTTAGCTGTTCACTCGCAAAAAATATAAAGATTTAAATTTTAATATTAGTAAAAGTTAAAGTTGTAATCAACATAGATATTTTTTAATTTGTTCCACTTATTGATGTTTGTTAATTTAAAGAGATTTATATAAAAATTTTAGAAATCAATAATTTTTAAAATTATTTAATTCGACTGGAATTGATATTAATATAAAATAAATGTACTTTGAAAAATTACAAAAATAAATATATAATGATAAAAAAAGTTTTTTGTTCTTATATATATATTCACATCTCAATCAATATTTCTAAACATTGGCCACTTTTTTATCAATCGCTTTTTATAATATTCTTGGAAAGAATCATCCTTCTTGCTATGCCACTTGATTTGTATCGAATTTTAGAATATGATTGAACTAAGAGTATGAAAAATATTTTTCAGAAAATGGCCATTTATTGTAACTGTGTCTCTCTCTTTTTGTAAACGATCTAATTCTAACAAACTTGGGTGTACTCAGATCCAAGTTTGTCCAGGAGGGGTGATTGTGGCCCTCCTGCTCCCCCCCCCCTCTCAGTCTACATCCATCCAAATGAACGTTCAAATTTGATATTTCGTTTATAATTATAAAGAAATTTTAAAAATCGGGGTTATCACTTTGATTTTTAAAATTTTCCTCTTTTATTTTACTTATCTAAACTATATTTTAGGTTTAAATACATCATAATAATCACATTGGCCTTGTTATTTGAGCTAGGGTTGGGGCTCTTCCCAAATGACGCCTAAGGACACCAAAAGCCATTTTACTATACTGTGGAGTCGGAATCAAATATGACTTTTTGGAATAGATTATAGTAAAATATAGCGACTTTGATTTATTTTTCTTAGATAATAAAATAAATTTAAATAGGCTTAATATTGATAGGTATCTTATGTTTTTTGTTGTAAATTATAAATTTAATTGCTTGCTAATAACTAAATTAATTTGCACCCGACTCGTTTTAGAAAAGGTCCACACTTATTATTTATAATTTTTGGGAATTTTATATGGATTTAGAGTCGGAGATTTTTGACCCGACTGATATTTACTAAAAATTACTCCTTTTAATATAAGCCTTCATTTAGGGAAGACTAAAAATTATACCCCTGGTGCGAAACTAAAACATGGGTAAGGGAAAGTCGTGTGGCTTTTACAGAAATTTTTTTCTATTGATTTTCTTAATTTCTCCAACTTTCTAAAACAATCACTAAAGAATGATTCACACTCTTAAGTACTACTAATTCTTAAGGTATTTTGATATCAATTTTTATCTGGTATATAAATTAATTTTGAACCTTATTTTAATCAAACGTTTTATTAGTTGCATAGAGTATACATCCTTTCTTCTTCTTTAATCTGGTAGATTGTACAAAGAACAATTTTCTTCAAGTCTCTCCACTACTAGTAAGTAAAAGTGTCCTCTAGCCATTTTGAACTAAATATAAGAAAACAATTTCTATTGTATATTGATATATACAGTATCAAGTTAATGATGGTTGATATTTGTAAATGATATCTGATTTTATTCTATTGTATTTCTTACGTTCCCGCATTTTTTTTTTATCTAAAACAATCATTTTTTTTTATTATTTGCCCAAGTGAATGAAACATCCTTCAAGCTAATAGATTATTTATTGTTTAGAAGAAACTTGCTGATTGAAGTCTAATGAGGGAAGTACAAGGCAGATTGCAGCAATTAAACAAAGCCTAAAGGAGAATAGAAAATATATATGTATCCATTAATTATTGTGTATCATATAAGATTATTTATGACAACTTTAGAGCAAAATTACACATTGCCTATAAGTGATTGATGTTGGAAAAATACATTTTTTTCAAAACCTTTAGCTTTGGCATCCAAAGGCTTTGTTTCATTTCTGCAATCTGTTCTGTATTTCCCTCATAAGATTATTTATTTAAAAATAAACATTTATAATAATTTTTTATAGTTTTTTCAATCATCAAAAAAATACAAAAAGTTTGGAAATTCTTAACCCACAAGCAAGCAACATGAGACCAGTGGCATAACTATCGCCACACATATTCCCTGGATAGGGAGAGGGCCCCCCTCTAATAGTTTAAACAAGTTAGGCTATTGCTTAAGAAATGATCCACACATCTTCGCCCATTTCATTCACAGCTTGTTGAAAATCTTTCCTGATATTTTCTTCTTAAATATGTCTTTTTGTCCTTTTTTCTAAAACCTTCCCATGTTTATGATCACCGGAGTAAAAAAAGTGAAATGAAAATTCCAAGTGAGAAAAATTTGGAATATTACACACGAGTCATTCCAGCTAGAAATTTTCTTGTATCAGCAATATTTATATATATATAGGCCATATATTTATATTGACACATCAAGAAAATTTAGTCCCCCTGGGCAAATCCTTTATACAACAACTTATTATATATATAATCTTATATACTACAGTTTTATATATAACAGTATTTAACATTTAAGGTATGGGAAAAGAAAATAGGAGTATGGTAACAAGAACTACAATAATAGGTAAAGTCACGAAACTGGAAACTTAAAAAAAAGGTCAGATAAAATTTCGAGTATATGGCAGAAAAATTCAAATATGATAGGAAATTTGGAATGGAATTTGATTTAAAAAAAAGGTAAAATAAAATAAGAATAGAATTTTTTGCTTATCCTTCATGAAAAGTGTTACGTTTTTAATTTTTAGAATTATGGTATTAGGGACTTAAGTTTTTGAAAATTGAGTATATTGGCCACTCTGCTCATCTCCTGTCATCTCACTTGTTCAAAATGGCCTATAGTGTATTGACATTTTTAAATTGTTTTTTTTCTTACATACTTTAAATTATAATTTTTTTAAAACCAATCTTTAGACGTACAATTACTTGATGTGAATTATTTATTATTCGATTACATGAAATGTTCATTAAAGTAAAAATAAAAGTTTTATTTACGATTGAATCTAGTAATAAATGTGCCGGCTTTGGAAAAATTAATAATAAATAATTAATACTCAATATTTATACATTTTCACTATGTGATTTAAGACAATTGACCTATCAGTAGACTAGCTTAAAAATGGCAACTCATAATCCAATGATATTAGTAGGAATTCTTATTTCGTTAGCATGTATTTTATCATTGACAAAACTTTTAATGTGTGTTTTTGCTCAAGTAAGAGATATAAATTCTGAAGATTTACCTGAGGTTTTGGACTGGTTAAAAGAAAACGATCTAGAGCAATATCATGATTTATTCAAGGAAAGAGGTACAGTTATAACATTCCATATCTTTGCACGATCAAATATTTGAAATATTTTTTTTATTTATTCATCTTATTCAAATATAATAAGTATCAATCATTTATAATTAATATTGTGGAAAAAACAGGAGATAACTTCTCTATAATTAGTGAGATGTTTCTGGTCAATTTTAAACCCCATTGTCAGTCATCTAATTTATAGAACGTGCACAGAGTTAGTACAGTACATATATATATATGCATTGTTGAAGTTATTGTGTATATAATGAGGAAACTTAAAAATGTGTGACTCAATTGTTATAAAAACATAAACATGCATATCAAAATAAATTAAACTCAATCCTCAGTCTTAAGATCAAAACAAATATAATCAAATTTCACTTTACTTATCATATATACTATTTTCGGGTTTTATGTCTAATTATCTCTTAAGACGAAACAAATATAGTTTATTCACTTTATTTTGATAATGGTGATTCTTAATGATTAGATGATTGATGATGGAGCATATTAAAATTGAGCCAAAACGATTCAATAATCTTCCAGCTTCTAGAATTCTTTCTTGCTACCACTACAGATAATTGAAATCAACTATCCACAGACACCAGGATGGAAATAGTGTAATCATTTTCTGTTTTTCATGCTCATTTAAATCTCATAATGTCAATATGATACAATGCCTTCCTCTTATATAAGTGAGTTTGTGAAATTATCCAATATTTCATTTATTTCTCTTTCCTTTTTGAAAAAAGTAGAAACTCTTCCTCTCTCCAAAAACAGACATAAGGTACCCATTCTAAATAGGCTCTTTAATAACCATTCTAGAAATAATTTTATATTTACCTTTCATGATTCATAATAATAAAATAAAATTTTTTCTTAAAATAGAATAATGTCATCATATATAAATATTTGATTACAATTTTATTGTAACTATTGGGTATATGGCTGAGCGGATAATCAGGATAAAATAAGGAGAGTGCAACCACTGATATTACATTTATTGGCAATCCTTTAATTAATGTTTCGTTTGGGACCATCTTTAGAGCTGTGAAGGGGCTTTATGAAGTTGGGACCATCTTCAGAGCATTAATTGTGTCAAAGATCTTTGACCCCCAGCTTTGAAAACTGCCCCAACTCAGAATGTTAGCTAGAGGATTTTCAATAATTTAAATATCACAATATCACTGGCTCCATCCTTCTTATTCACTCTTATACTACAATTTTATTATTATTAAATATTTTTTTTAACTTTGTATATATTGGCAAAGAACACCTATTTTTTTTTTTTTTAATTTTTATCGAAATTTTTATGTATCATCTCAAGCCGATCAGGAATTAAATTGCTTAATAATAATAATTTAAGCATTCAAACACATAGAGGTAAATAATAAAAATTATTGCTCATTATATAATATAATAGAAATTCATTTTAGTAAACAAATTTCTGTGTTCTTGGAGAAGAGTCTACTTCCAATTTTATTAGAGTGTATTAAAGTAGTTAAGCTTAAAATCCTGAGTTTAAGGGAACCCAAGTTCAAATCCACAAAATTTATCAAACTTTCGATAATGTCTCCTAACCGGAAACGGGAATCGATCTCAGTATAATTATAAGAAAGTCACTCGGCATAATCACGTGCCAGTCCTAGCCTCACAAGCTGCAGGCCTTCTTCTCTGAGGATTTTACTTACACGTTGGCCGAAAACTTTGTAACTCTAAGATCTTAAAAAAATAAATTTTTAGAACTTTTTTGGGACTGCCGAAACCTATTCCCCATAGAGTCCTCTATTAAAATCCAATTGCATTGTATTCGAGCAATAATTACTAATTTGCCAATATAAATAATAACAAATTTCATATGAAAAAAATTACTTAAATATATTAGGAAATCAACTGAATAAGGCTAAAAGTTTAGCTCTAATTGGCATGCTTCATTCACCCTTTGTTTTTTCAAAAAAGTGATTTATTATTATTAGTGAGAAATTTTTTATCATGATGTTAAAATATATAAATATATAGAATGAGAAGATATTTAAAAAAATTTTAATTTCAATATGCTTTCTTAATCAATCAAATTGTTTAAGAATAAATTTATCTTTAATTGGATTGTGAAATAACGTATTGCAGCCTTTGTTTTTTTTTTTTTTTTTTTTTCAAAAAGGTGATTTACTAACCTATTAAGACTACGTTTCGACAAATATTTTTGTTTTCCCCAGGACTTTCAGTTGTCAATCATTTGGTACAAAAACATTTTGCGAGTTCCTAAGTGAACACACACATTCGCATGATGAGAGGGAATATTCTATTCTCTCTATCAGCAAGATCTACTCATATACACATACACATTCACCTGCTGGGAAAAAATAGAATAGAATATTCACTATGTTCACAAAGAACCGCGCAAAATATTTTTGTATCAAGTGATTGACACCTGAAATATCTGATAAAGACAAAAATATTTGTCGAAACGTAGTCTTAAGGTAAGGTTAGTAAATCACATTTTTGAAAAAAAAACAAAGGCTGCAACACGTTATTTCACAATCCAATTAAAGATAAATTTATTCTTAAACAATTTGATTGATTAAGATCAAGAAGAAGATAAGATAGCATATTGATTTAAAAAATAGATCTTCCATTCCATCTTCTCATTCTAAATATTTTAACATCATGATAAAAATAATTTCTCCGTATCTTCATAAAATCAAATATTGAATTTTTTATTTTTGTAAAACATTTCCTTTCATTTAATAATCTCACTTTAATTTTACAAATTGATTAAATTTTCATTATTTTATTTTTATTAACATTGATTGTATTAGGTTGTATAAATGTAACCTTTGTTCAGATACTATCTATTGGAATAAGTTGTTATAATTTAATTTATACTATTTTTTACACTTTACTATTTGCAATGTAAAGAAAAAAATTCCAAAGAACTTAAGACTAACCAATTTTGAAAAAAACTTATTTTTGTTTCATTTTATAAATTATATTTTTTATTTTTAGATTTGTTTTATAATTTACAAAAGTAGCAGCGTCCAACATTTCTTTCTGATCTCTTTTGTAAAGAATAATATAATTTTTTGAAAATTTCTTTAAAATTAATTTATTTCAAATCAATTTGTTTCTTAATTCGTAAATAAATAATCATCAAGGTATTAAATAATCTATAAATATTTTATAATTAATTTAAGTAGTAAAGTTTTTATTTGATTAATTATATTAAGTGATGCTTGAAGGTCATATCAGCGTTCATTTCCTAGAGCCTTTCTTTAATATTGAAACATTCTCTATATTTTTTTAGAACATTTTATTATAATTCGTTTAGATATAAGTTTTTCAAATATATAAATAAAGGAATTAGAGCTATTGCCACTACTTTTTTTACTTCCACTACTAGGTACCAAAATTAGTTGAAATACTCAATATTATACTTAAGTACTTTTTCAAGTAACCAGTAGTACTGGGAACAACTTTTTTATTTTTCAAAATCTAATTGTGAAAATTTAAGACAATAGCTATCGATAGTTTATGCAAAAATAATAGCTGAATTAGGACCAATTTACATATAATTTTCACTATATTCTTTTCCTATTTTTACTGATTGTCATGTATCGATTTGAAGCTTATCTATCTCTTAATGGATTAGGTTTTCGGTTTTTTCTTTAATCTCTGGATATAAATAATGGGTCTCTCAAAGTAATTTCACATAATTTACTGCACGAGTTCAATTTTAGATACATTGCCGTGGAAACAACTTGCAACATGACTGAAACATGGAGTTCTGAATGTGTTTCACTACGAGTTCTTGTGTAGCTTCTTTTGTGGTTTTGCTTGTGTCAGCTTCGATAATTACATTCAAATTCTGAAGCACTCACGTCCATCCATCCATATCTTCAAGGTCATTTAACCGCATGGGGAATATATTTTTTTACAAAAACCTAATAAAACAAGTTCGTTACCAACAAAAATTAGAATTTAACAAAACAATTAATAATTATTGGCAAACAAAATTAGAAAACTTCCGGCATAATGATACGAAATATATGTTCCCCCAAATTAACAAAATTTTCAGAGATAAAAAATAAAAGTTCATTGCCTGCCGTAATAAAGATAAAACCAGAACAAAAAGTCCTCAAAAAAATAAAAATAAACACATCTTCACTAGACAAAGATCGCAAAACCAGAATCTGGGAGGGGCCCAAATCACTAGGCTCGTTGAAAAGGAAAATGAACAAATAAAAAATGAAATGACCTAAGACAGACTAACTAATAACACCGTTTGCAAATTCACATGAGACAATCCAGCACTCGAACCAACGGCAAATATCAAAAATTATTCTACGGACTTCGTAGAAACAAAAAAATATTTAGAAAATTAAATAACAATAATCTTTCGGCCATGACCAAATCCAAACATTGTACTAAAGCACCTCCCTAAAAAATACATAAAATATTACACAGTCCTTTTCAATAACCTATTAAATAACTGGTATTTTCCAGAGGAATAGAAGAAAGCTAAGATCATTCCAAATCATAAAAAAAAAACAAGGACTCTTCCCTTCCAATGAACCTGAGACCCATCTCACTCCTCCCAAATATAATTAAAGTGTTCGAGGTGATCATAAACAAAAATCTGGTTCAATTTTGTAACGAACTTAACATAATACGAGAGCACCAATTTGGATTCAGATTCAGACATTCTACAATCCATGCCCTTACAAAATTCACTTCCGACGTCACTTGGGCACTGAATGCGGGAGAAGCTTTTGGGGCATGTTTAATAGATATCGAGAAGGCCTTCGATATCACATGGCAAGAAGGTCTCCTGTTCAAATTGATAGGGAAAGGTTTCGACCGCAACATGATCAAGTTGACACATGAGATGATCAAGGGAAGGTCTTTTTACGTCATTGACATATGCCAATAGTGTCAACTATCACACGCACCTTCAATCGATCGTTTAAAACATGATCTCTGCCATCCCTGTATTACTTACCTCATTTTTCAGACCGCTCTCGTGTATATATATATGTGGAATAATGTTTTCTCGGGTTGGTCCGAGTTGATTGTTGAGATTGACTCGACGTTTCGGCTCTCCTTTTGGAGCCATTTTCAAGAGTTGGGTTAGGAAGTGATGGTGGTGGTGGTTTGTTTTCGGGGTCGCAATCTTGCTTTCTTTCATAGCAAGTATGAGATCTCTTTAACCGTGTTGAATACCACTTTGCATAGAAGGAATCTCGCTTAAGGTCTTCTGGAGGATTGGTTACCATCCGCCGCGAGGGTTCCCGAATCAGCGCCGGCATGCAAAAAAATAACAGTACCTTTTCAAAATTTTACTGAAATATTTTTTCTATTCATGTTATCCTGAATAATTTATCGGAGGTGACCAAGAGTAATAAACTCCAAATATATTTCTAAGGAGTCGGCATTCATATTATTCTTTTTCATTTTATTTTCTTTTCTGAGGTTATATAGACTATAAACAATTTAATTATAATTATTTACGATACAATTATCTAGACATATATTTATACCAATTAATTTAAATAAATTTTCATCAGACTGCCTGAGTTCCCTTAGCTTTTAAAGTAATCAATATTGACAATGTCAATACCTCTAACCTCTTGACCAAGAGGTGGAAGCTTTCATTTTATTTATATATTAAATAATGTACCTCATTTGGCGGTCCACGAACGAAAAACATTGGGAACCTCTGTTCTAGAATACGTGGAATCTGAGGTTTTACACAACTTTTTAGATATCTCCAGAGGAAAATTCCCATTGTGATAAACTGTTGAGTAGTTTGATTACTAATTTCAAAAGATTCATGACCATCCGAAGAAAAACATTGCAAATCCTGGATACATTATCTCCTATTTAAATTTAGATCCTATTTTGAAAATCAAATATCTCAAAATAAATTGAGGTGGCGATTATTATTTTAATCTGGATGGATCTATGAAAGTTTTTTGGAGAATTTTTCCCATCTTTGTGACTAAAAGTTCACAGGGATTCTCTGGAGTTATCTAAAAGGTCCTGAATTCAGACAAAAGATCTGAAGCAGAACATTACAAAAAAGTTATCTATTATTTGTACCTCCTATGCAAGTTAACATCCAAAATGGTTAAAGAGATATCGGGCCTATTTAATATTAAACTAAGGTGGACTTTTTCACTAGCTACTGTAATAGGTATCATTTGGATCTATCATCTCCTTGTTGCAAATTTTAAACTAATCCAAAATTTCTTTCAAAAAATTTATAATTGCTACGAAAAGCAATGTATAACCTTGTATAAAAATTAAATTAAAATTCTGTTTTTAGTCAATATGTATATTAGATTTGAATTTACGCAATCAACTCCGCCGATCTTTTTATAATTGAAATTTTCTAACTCAATTAATTAAACTTTTCTTTTCCTAACTCAATAATGTTAACTTTGAAATGAAAAACCACTTATTTTTCACCTTCCTAAAACTTTAATCATTTCACTTTTATAATTACTTAAAGAATAAAATTCAAATATATTATTTACAATATATTTAGGATAGGAAAAAACTCACAAATTTGGTTAGATTTAAATTTTTACTTCATAAGATAATACCACAAAATTATTACTTTTCTGAAATTAAAAGTTAATTATTAAAAATTAAATTAAATTATTTATTTATTAAAAATTTAAGAAATTATACAAACATGATATTGGTATTTTTACTTTTTCGTATTGTAATTTACTATAGAAAAAAAAAAAGTTTTTCCTTTAATATTATTTTAACTGTGGAAGATTACTTTTGAATTCTTTTCAGAACAAATAGAGCCGTTTAGTGTTTTGGTCACTTATTCTGTCTCCTTCTTCAAGTACAATTTTAAGTGTACATTCTTTTGTGTTGGATTAATTTTGTTATATGAAGATCAGAAAAAGAGTGGTCAAAACGTTATAGTATTTTTTACAACAATTACATTAATTACAATCAAAACAGAATAATTGGCTAATTTTAGTCCTAAAAAAAAGGTTTGACAAAATTAAGACAGGAATAATAGTAAATAGAAGAGAAGGCCAGAAGAGAAAATATATAAACACAGGGTTCTAAACAAAAATCTCCCAATAAAAGATAAATAAAATTCCTTGATGGCTTTATAAATTAGGCTCAAAGGCGAAAATGTGGATGAACAAACAAGTTAAAAATTTATGATCATGAAATGGGAAAATAACAAAAATTTTTGAATGGCATTAAAAAAAGGAGAGTTGATGAATCCCATTTAATCACGATAACAACTGCGAAAGTTTTAATTCCAAAATTCAAAATTTTATAAATTTTTATCTTAAACCCATGAATTTATATTAATTTATGAATTCCACATTCTAATTCAAAAATTCGATCATGTATCAAATTACATTAAAATATAAATTAAATTGAAATAATTTAATTCTAATAAACAAATTAAAATATAAATTTCTTTTTAATAATTAATAAATTTATTTTATGATTACTTATGACACCATTAAATAGAGAAATTACATTTTATATTTGTTTGATCATATGATGTTTTCTCTACCGGTAATCTCTTCAAGTTTAGGAAAAAATTTTATAAATTATCCCCATGTCTAGACCAATAATTATTCTTCCCCTAATTCCAGTCACAAATTTTCCCTTTGATCTTTTTCTCTCTAAAGTAGAGTGGACACTTGAATGAAATAACCTTTTTTGTTATTTCTAGTATTACCCAAAGTTGACACGCAAAAATTTACTTACGCAAGAAGACCTAAAACGAACTGAAAATGCCCAAAACGGAGAATATTTTTACTATTAGAAGCCTTCCAACTTTATGCAAGGAGCGATGTTATGTATAATTGTCAACGTTTCAAGTCTCCATGCATAAGTAAATTTATGTGTGTGTCAATCAATGGGAATCACTAATATTAATATATTATAAATACAGTGAAACCTCTAATATTGGATTTGTCTCTTTTTCGGACACTTGGAAATAAGTGATGATTTCTTTGAACCCATTATGTTTAAATTTAACTTAATTTAACCCCAAAATATTGAACACTTCAATATAACTGACACATTTGTAAAAAAACTTGGGTCTGAAGAGTCTAAAATCTACAAAGACGCAAGAAAAATTATTGTTTTCAATATTATATCAAAATCAAATAAAATCTTAACAAATTTAAATTTTTACTTTCTCCATATATTTCAATAGAAATAGGAATTCATAACTCATTATGAAAAAATCCAAGAAATATTTGAACAAATGATAATATATGTGATATATTGGGGTTGATAAAAAAAGAATAAAATTTCTCTTTCATTCATTAGATTTTTTTGTTTTTCATTAATTTAATTAATTTTAAAAATGAATGTTGCGTGAAGAATGTTAGTGTATGAAATTTTTATAAATGAAGGTCGCGTGTTGACCACACCTCATTTTTTTAATTAAATTGGATTATATAAACTAAAGTGATATTTTCTATTGTGTAATAAAACACATAAAATAATAATTTTTCAATACCTTTAATATTTTAATAATTTATATTTTATATCCTTATATCAAAATAATAAATAAATAACAAAATTCTGCTCGATTTTTAATCATTAAATAAATATAAATTACTTATATTTTATTTTTAACAACTTTAAAGCCACACTCTCATTTTTCATTTTTACTTTCTCCTACCTATATATGTGATATTTAGTTTAAGGAAAGTATTGCGATCGCAAAAAAATTTAATTTCGGGATTTCAACGGATTTGACTCTAAAAAATGTCTGCCTTTGTGTGTGTCTGTGTGTTAAGAAGATATCTCAAAAACGAAAAATCTTTATAGCTCAAATTTAAATTTAATCTAAGTATCCTGGTCGCATTATCTCGAAGCTTTTCAATAAAATCGGCCATAGAGTAATAATACCATACTAATGTACTCTTAGTTTTTTAAATTTTCTCAAAATTTACTCTAACGATTTTGATTAAATTGGCTGTAGATATAACAAATTAGATAAATTTAAGATGTATTAATCATTTTTCGTCTCAAAATAGATGGGACTTCCAATTTGAGATTTTAATAATCTCATAGAAAAGATAAGACGACTCGTTACTAAGGTAACAAAATATAAATATTTTCAAATCCATTATTAACAAACAAGATTTAGTTACAAAATTAATTTTTTTTATATAAATATTACCTACCCCCTGGATAAATTTAGAATGAAAAAGTTGGTACTACTATTTGGGTGCTGATATACACCCATAAAGAAAAAATAGGTCAACACAAAAATTCTGATGTGACAGAATATCTCAGTACTTTCTCTTTACTAAATAGATTAGAGAAAGTGTTTACCACACCATATTTTTTATTTGTCATCATTCATCTTTCGTCTAATGTTAATACTCGTTAAAGCACCATTTGCTTGAACACATTTGAAAATTAATTTTGACTTGTTCAATTTCTAATTAGCTTGACAACCAAGCAAGGCCCTATTCAACAAAATTACAAGAGTAATAATTACAAGTTACTTGTAGATTTCACTAGTAAAATATAACATTCAAAAAACTTTAGTTTTGATCTTCAAAATATAGAGTTGTCCAATATTTGGAGGTCAAATTAAATTTTATGTAGGGTTCAAAGAAACCGTCGGTTATCTCTAGGTGTCCGGTATTTCACTGTAAACAAAAGTGAGATTCTGGGCCAATATTTCGAATGAAATAATGTAAATATTCGGGAGAAGAGAGCCAATTATGGGATTCAGCCGGTTCGCACCTTTCCTGGTGAACCTATTCTTAAAATTTCATAATTTCGGATAGATAATTCCATAATTCACTCAATAGGTTCACATAAACATATCATATATTACATTTAAAGTGACTCAAACACCTTTGGATTGATCTTACTATTTATTACCTATATAAAAATAAAAAGTAGCAAATTATATGAAAAAAATTTTGCTATCTTGTGTTTTTATGTAGGTAGATGATTTAAAAATTTTAATTATTGCCCCTGCCACATAGAACAGAGGTAGAGCTCTTGCTTCATTATCTAAAGATCAATGATTCGCTTCTCGTTCTGACAGATAAAATTTATTTAAATTATTTGGCTACTAATTAATTTAAATAAATATGAACGGAGTTTAAATAGCTTTAGAGTCAAAAAATTATGCCATTTATAAGTTATTTAGTAAATTTCAGGAGTCTGCGGAAATTTTTAGACAAATATATAGAATTTATACATGTTTATTTATCAGTCATGTCTATCATGTCATAAAATAGTAAGTAATCAGTAAAAAAACTACTAATTACTCCGGGGTAAAGGTAATTTGAGGGGGGATGTGTTACCATATGTCTGTCTGTAATTAAATAAAGTTAACTCAAGAACCAGATTTTTTTTATCGGGTAGAGAATTTATTAGAATTGTGATAAAAAGTATCAAAAGAATGATTTACTCTTTATATTGTTAATAGTCCTTACCAGCCGAAGACTACTTTAATTATTTATTTTTTATTTTCTCAATTAAAAAATTTCATATTTATAAAAAATTTTAAATGTTAATGAAAGTTTTATGTATTTTTTTATTCCCTTTCCCCCTTTTGCCATTGATTATGTGGATGGATGCTTGACATGGGGCTCACAGAGGTGTCCGCGATTGCGCACTGGTACCTTTCTAAAATCATTTTTTATATCTCTACCAAATTAATACTTTGTCTAGACCGTTTTATTGGTTTTTAGCTCTAACCTTTGACACTTATTTATTTCTTTCTAACTTGATATCAAAAGTCCACACTTTTTAAACTTTTTTTATTATTTAATTTTAATTTGTAAATTTTTATCATCATTATTAATTCTTCAATTATGGAATAATCATAAATAAATGTAATTAACTTAGTAAATTACCTATAAACTTGAATTCAAAAAATTCATTTTTCACATCAATATTCAAATGAAGAGGAATTTCAGGAGCGTCATTTGTCGGGCAGCATCCTCTTTACCCAAAGGGACTAATTTTGCCAGAATTCTTGTCTGGGGGTGGAGAATAAAATTATTTATTTATTGTATCGCCTTTAGAATTAGTTTTTCTTTATTTCTAAATATTTTTTTTTATAAATTCTATTTAAACTTAGTATTTTTGTAATGTTTATTTGAAATTTTTTTTTACTTTGTAGGGGAGGGTAAAAAAATCAAAATTATTTTTTGTTTCAGTGTCAATCACGTTTCTTGATTCTCTATTACTACCAATTGGATTGAGATTTATTTATACACTTTTTTAGAAATTAGTTACTTATTCATGGACCACTTAAACAAATTTGACTACTCAGTTTGGACATACTCATTATTGCACCCAAAACAATAAGCGCCAACTAGCAAATCGATTAAAATATTCCTGAAAGGAGTCTAAATGTAATTCTCGCCATATCATTAAATCGGCATTTCCTTATCAGACATGAGTAATATCATCCTTCTAGAGAAAGTTTTCCTCTCTTTGAATAATATATTCAATAAAAATAGATTCTTAAAAATCATCCTAAACATGAGAGAATTATTAGACATTTAAAATAACAAAATAAATTATATTTAATAAATTCAATATTCAAATTTTTTTTGGCTATCAGGACTTATTTGAATTTAATGGTTGATTTCAAATAACAATGGCTATCCATGCCTTCTCCTTTGACTTTAAATTTAAATAAAAGCTTATCTCTACAAAATGCAACATTTCGGTCATTTCTTCAGGTATTTACATCAGATCACATCTAAAATGTAGATATTGGTCTATGTGATTTGTTTGTTAAAGAAGTGATCGAAATTTTCTACAAATAAACCTAAATTAATCCGAAAACATTGTTTATTAAAAATATATCTTTATTTAAGGAAAGTTAAGAGTTGATATGGAACCTCAGGTCTCAAACTAGGAACTATCACTTTTGGTTAATTTATTTGAATGGACATTATACCTAAAATAACAAATCATTTTGTTAATTTATAAATAAAATAAAAAAATAAAGTGTTAAATTTCTTTTATCTTAATTAAATACTTTTTACTTTGTGTCTTATCTCTTCAGACATATGTATTAAGGATTGACACGTTGTGGTTACTCGAGTAACTTGCTTGAGGTCGATTCTTCCTTCCCATCATTAAAAAACTTGGATAAATTTTTGCCATCAGGTTGTCTTCATCTCAGGATTATACACTTAACTCCTTTATCTCCTATCGCCTTACTTTCTCATATATGTCGAATATTATAAAGACCTCTTTTAAAAAGTAAGTTAAATAGTTTTCTGGAGATCTTGTTCAAAGGAAGCACATTCATGCTCTAGATAGGCTAGAGATACCAGGTTAGACTACTCGATTCCATTTTTTCACAAAATTACTCAATATTTTAAAAATGTTTCTTTAAACAATTATCCACTTTAATTTTGAAATAATTATTTTTCTTTAAATATTAAGTTTAAATAATTTAGTTTTAGGTATCCTTTTGTTTTCTCTCCTTTTTTTTTAGAGCACATATTGTACTATATAAGGACTTTTAGATTCTGGTTATTTGTTGCTTTATAATTTATCTCATCTTCGGAATATAATATTATATATAATTTATCCCATCTTCTGAACTAACAATTGAAAATTATTATTAAGCGATAGGAGAAATAAAAGCTGCCGTCTTATCATCATTCACTTTATATCATTTATTATTTGCAGATATTATGACGCCGAACCAGTTGGGTAACAATATATTTATTGAGAGTTAAACGCAAACCCACCAAATGATCATACCTTACACTGATGATGGTTAGGGATAAGACCAACCGAAATATCTCTAAATAAAAGATGTTAGATTAACTTGAGATAAAACAGCTGGGTTTATTTCTTCTAACTCTTTATCAGCATTTACGACTTTGCTTTCATGATGATTATTATTTTTTATAGTGAATACATAATGTGATGACCAAAGGTTGTCCAAGCAAGCTAGTATTTATTTTTGTTTTGGAATTGATACTCTCACAGTTATCATTAAAAAATAAAATATATTTTCTATTTAACTGTGGTTTCTTTGTATTAAAAACAACGTTTCGGTCACTCATTCTGTGGCCTTCTTCAGGTACAGTTCAAATACAAATATTACATCTACAATCTCAAGTAAAGTGAACGTTGTATTTAATACAAATAAACACAAAATATACTTTATTTTACACTTTTCTTCAAACATTGTAGCATGACCGATCTATTTTTCTTTAATTTTTCTAAGCTCGAGAATAATCAAGACAAGATTGTTGGCATTCTCGATTTACACCTCTCTTTTTCCCTTTTTAATGTTAAGATGTTTTATTATGCCGTTTTCTCTCAGTATCTGCTCTTTTCATTCTTTTAATTTTTCGTTGAGGAATTTCGAAAAACAAAAAAAAAAAAAAAAAACTTTTTTCATTTTAATATGAATATCTAGTTTTTCATCCATATACTCCCCCTTTTAATATTTAATAGAGGATCTATTCTCGAAATTCTTTTTTTTTGGTGCATGTTTTTTGCATCAGAACCCTATTGATCTAATTAAATGCAGGTGGTATGTATGTAGTGAGCCGACTCGATCGATTCCTGGGTGGAGGGTGTTTTTTCGGAGTTTAGTCTGGCGACTGCGCTTTGGGGCCCCGTTTCTCAATGCCTTGGGTGTAATCGCCCTCCCCATCCCAGAGTCCAAGTTGCGGTAACCGGAGATGCTTGCCACTTGCCTATGTTAATCGGCCAACACTGCATCTGCAGCCATGCATCCGTCCTCGAGTTCTTCGTCAGGTGAGGTTATACCTGTCAGCCTGACATTTGTCTTCTTTTCTACTACATCACGGATTCATTCATTCTCACCCTTCCCAACTCTCATTAACTCTTTGATTACTTAGTCATTATCATGTCATTTCTTAATAAATCATTAAGTGGAAACAGAATATTTTGAGATCTAAAAGATTAGACTTTTAAATTAATAATAAGAATTTTGTCATAAAAAAAGTTTTCTATATTTTATAACCAACCTGTTTGTCACAGTAGATGAAAAGTAAATATTATTTCCTTTTTTACACTGTCATGTTTAAATTTTTTTCAAATTTCATTATTGATAAAACAAAAAATGACAATAACCTTCGGAATTATTTAATTTTAATTGATATTTTTATGGTAACATGAATCATTTAATTCAAGGTTAATCACTCACTTTGTAACTTATTATTTATTTTATTGCAATAATAATGATGATTTTTATTTGCCATTATTTGGGTTCTCTTATGATTGACCCAGTTTGTCTCTGAATTGGGATGGGCTCACATGGCATACTGCCACAATCAATAAAACCCGAAATTGGCTCAAGTGGTAAAATTTGAAACCTTCCTTAATTGATTACCATTGATTCACGTTGAGTTGTCAACAACAGTTTAATCCAATAGGAGAAACTAAAAAAAAAATCAACATTTTAATCAAAAGTCATGTAAACCCATAAAACATTTGAAAATATTTTTAATTAAATAATTTCATCCAATATTTTTTTAAAATTATATTCTGAAAATATGACCTAATATCTATAAATTTTACTAACTATTGAACTCTATAGATTTCAAATGGTTTTGAAATTTATTTGCAAGTCATTTGTCACCAGAATTTGGTCGATAAATGAATGTCAAAGAATATTGAAAAAATAAATATTAACCATATATGAAGCACCCTTCACTGATCCATATTTGTAATCAAAAGCCTATAAATTAAAGTTCATACAATTGTTTATTTAAAAATTTGAATAATGTTTTTTATTATGAATAATGAGAGAATACACATTGTAAAATATTCAGATTAATTGCTTAATTTCTGACTCTGCGTCAAACAAATATTACTATTTTCTGAGTTTGTTTGACACGCGTTCATATAAATATTTTACTTGTTTAATAGAATTGATTATTTTTTCGTTTTTTTTTTTTTTACGGACTTTATTTTTATATAGAATTAGTTTAAAGATAAATAATTTTTTTATCTTATGGATCCCATCCATCCCGTTTTCACCAATTATATTTAGTGGGACATTGAAATATATATTTTTTTCATTTCTTGTATG
>JAAAKE020145225.1:0-13141 GCA_010014785.2 Anisolabis maritima | reverse complement strand
AATTTAGTCGTCGTGTTGAAATCTCAGTAAAATGCCATCATCTCTCTCTCCTAAGATCATTTCCAATTATATTCAAGGGGTTTTTAAGTGGCACAAAAGAGAGAAAGACGAATATGAGAAATTTTTCGATATTTTCTGTTGTTTTTACATATAAATTTTTTTTAAGTCTTATTAGGCATCTGAGGCCATTTAGACTCTGTCCATATTTATTTAAATCTTTAATATCCAATATAATTAAAATAAATTTTTGTTGTTTTGAACGGGAAGCGAACCTCTGACCTTGGGTACGTGAATATAAAAATTCATTTGTTATATATTTATTATAATATATAGTAGAGGTATTATTTAAATATGTAATTCCATTTTTTATTAAAGTAATGTAAGAAAAAATAGTTTTATTATATCCTTTTATAAAAAAAAAACACGGTGAGATGGCACGCACCTGAGGTTTGATTGAAATGTTTGTAAATTGTGGCACACTTACACGAAGCGTTAGCCGACCGGTGGTATAAACTATCAAAATTGGATAATTGTAAAATTTCTAAATTTTATTTCTCTTCTAAGAGATGGCATTAATATTTTTATTATTTATATCTAGATTTTTATTTTGAAAAATTTTTTGCTTATTTTCTTTGAATTTGAAAATCCTTATTCAAATCGGCAATTTCATATACACTAATCCAGAATTACTGATGGATGAAAATCTGAATTCACAAAATTCTTTATTTATAGCAAATGGAAAGATTCAAAGTTGTAGAAAGAGAGACCAAAACCAAAGCATACTCTAAGGAAGGACTTGGAGCAGCACAAAAGTTAGATCCAGCTCAAAAAGAAAAGGATGAAATGGCAAATTGGTTAACCAATTCCATAGATACATTAAATCTTCAGGTGAAATAATCTTGCGCATGCATGTCTTTTTGATTGTCCTTACATTTTTAAAATAATATATTTTTGAAATAGTGTCTAAAAGTAATTGAAGTGTCTGAAGACATTTACTATTTTCATTTTACTCCCAAAACCAAACCAAACTCTAATTAATATTGAAAATTAATTTTTAAATAAAATATATTTTTGGTTTAAGTGTGTTAATTTATTTATACAAAATACGTAGTCTGATGATAACAACTATGAAATATTTAATTCTAAAAATATGATTAGGTCTATTTTTGTAAAAAAAATTTTCTTTCTGATATTTTTAAAAATTTTTAAAAATTTAAATGTTAATTTATAAAAACTAAATGAAAGGAAATGTCAAAATTATATTTATAAAGCTTTATATCTTTGTTTAAATATTTTATTTATATAAGGAGAAGGCTGATTCTACCTTCTTTGAATGATATTTAATACTTAAAATATTGAGACGTTTCGAACCAAACATTTTACATTAGTTCATCTTGTTGTAAATTTGAAGATTGGATTTTTATCCAAAGGTAGTCACTAATTATATTATAATATGTAACAAAAATATATATATATGGAATTATTTTCACATATATCCAACCGCGGGAACCTTCCAGAACATATACTTATATATATATCGTATATATGTCTTTGGTAAACATCATATATATACATTATATTAAATTGTGTTTATAAGAAATGTGACCCCCTTTAAGCATTAAATTTATGAAATGTCTGCTCAGTTCCTTCTAACTTAGATATAATAACAACCTATAAATTTTACAGAAGATGTACTAATAAATTTGAATTTCTAAACCACCCAATAATTAAGTATTTGATAAACAGACAAGACTTTTCCTTATACATATTTTTTGCTCTTAATAAATATTTTTCTTAAACCAATACGATATTGTCTATGGTATAATTAATCATTAATCATTATTATATTTTTCATTAGCAGGTGTATCAGAGAAAAGCTGAACTTTACCCAGACCCCAGCAATTGTGTATCAAAAAAGTAATTGGAATTTTAGGGAAATGGGAAACATTTAATTTCTTTAATATATGCAATAATAAAATTTTAAAAAATGTCCACCATTTATTAATTATTTAAAAAATTACACATGTCTTATGTATCCAGATCCCGTTTGTCACTAGTCTCTCTATGGATCCTTTTTACTACTATATTTTTAGAATTAAATCTTTCACAGTTGTTATCATTATTATTAAATAAATATTAACTAATAGTTAAATTTAAATTATTGGTTTTTAATTTTATATACATAGGTATTACAAGCTTTAATAATTTTCCATATATAATTGATTTTAAACTGGTTGTGGTGATATATCAGTTGCTGAATAGTAAAAAAAGGGCTGACATATTACTATTTACTATTCTTTCATAGATATAATAATAATTTTGGCATATATTCACTGACCTAAGATATAGCATTAAAAATATCTAAAAAAATATTTTGATTTTCTATCTATTTCTCTAGATTTTTGGGCCCACAGAATCATTAACCTAAACATATTTAGATATATAATATTATCTCTTAGATTTACTACTAGTTTCTTATACAACCTTCTAATTTTCTAGTTTTTTATATATATAACCTAAACAAAACCACAAGATAGATGTGAGTAAACTATTTGTATAGTCGTTCCTTCCATGCACATGCCTTTACATATTTTAAACGAAGGCCCACCAACAAGTCATAGCTTGTCTTTCACTGATGATGGTTAGGCTTCAGGCTAACCAAATTATTTGCATTTATGTAATTTAATGTTGTCCTATTTCTCCCATCACCTACATCTAGCATTAATAATGTTTTCAAAACTTTATGTTGGCAAAATGGTAAAGGCAAATTTTTTAATTATTTTTCATATAAATAAATTTATTACATTTTGTTTTTATATAAATTGTATAATAATAAGATCATTCAGAAGGCAAGTATTTGTTTTTTTCTGAATGCAAAAGATGATAGAGCCTTATTCAAATTTATATATCTCCTCTTCTCCTTTCTTACCTTTAATTCCTTATTTCGGAATCGGCGTTTCATTGGTAGATGGGGCAAGATAAGAAACTGACCGTCCCGTCGCCCGGATTGAAGCTTGATAGGGATAGGGGGTAAGGCTGGCATAAAAGGAGTAGATTTATTACCAGCCATAGCTCGGATCACTCGTGGTCGCCATTCAAGTACTCAGCAGTATGAATTGGTTCCTTAGATTTTAGAAAATATTAAAACTACTTGTGTACCTTAATAATAATAAAACCTTGCTATTTTCGCGAATTGCAAGTGTTAATTTCAATAAATTCGTCAAATAGACAAATTACATTACACAATTACACAAATTTGGCGAAACATATATATATATATATATATATAAATAGAATCAATATATGTGGAGCATATTTCCAACAATATGACATTGTTTAATATTATTTTTAAAAGTTAATAACAGTTGTTTTTTATATGGGACTAAAATGGAAGAAAACGAGAGTTAGTTGTTAATTTTTGAAAGGGAAAGCAGTCAAGAGAAATTAAATAAAGATTTTTTTATTTAATTTCCCGAAAAAAATAATGTAGCTTACCATGTCATTTTAATTAGCGCTTTGTATATAAAATGAAAATTATTCAAATAAAATAACACAGTTAAAGATGCTTATTTTAATATGATAAAAACTGTGAAAGCTTAAATTCTAAAATATATCATTTTTTATTTATAATTTTTTAGCTTGATCAATTTGAATGTGAAATTGAATCTTTACTTGCTGCTAAAAAGAAAAGATTAGATAAGGATAAGCAGGATAGAGTAGAAGAACTTAAAAGTAAAGTAGAAAAACATCGTCATCATATTCGCAAACTTGAAACATTACTTAGGATGTTAGACAATATGTCTGTCGAAGTGTGTCAGGTAAAATCAAAAAGATGTATTTATATTTTGTTACAAAATGCATAAAAATTTATTTATTTATTTTTATTTAATTTAGATTCGAAGAATAAAGGACGATATCGAGTATTATATAGAATCATCACAAGAACCTGATTTTGAAGAAAATGAATATATTTACGATGAAATTATTGGCTTAGATGAAATTGAGCTCCCAGGAGTGAGTATAGTTTGATCTGCTTTTTTTCTGGAAACTAGCTATTAGGGGAATTTTTTATGTATAATATGTGGAAAAAAGGAGTGCGATTCTATTTGTCAGGTCGGTTTGCCAAGTTCTGCTACGACAGACAGTAACAATAGCAATGATACTGGTGGGACTCCAACTTCTACAACATCTGGTAATTCGCCAGCGCCGTCCCCACCTTTGCCTACGACGCAGCACAACCATTCCAGCGATAGTTCCAACGAAGATAAGAAAAAAGCCAAGGATGATATTTCATCCAAAGTAATTCACCTTTAATTTTCATTAATTAATATTTTTACTAATATTTATTTTGTTTTAGCCTGTGAAACCCACAGCAGTCAGACCTACGAATAGTAATGTCCTTATAAATTCAAACAATTGCGGTCAACTACCACTTAAACAAATAAACACAAGTACTCCTAATAAACCTATTATAGGTAAGATCAATGTTTATTCAATAAAATTATTTGAAATTGATTTAAAATAATTTTTTAAGGTCCTTTGTCTCAAACAACACCAAACAATAGCTCTCCTAGTTCAGGATTGAGTAATCATATGAGTAATTTTGCGGCAGTTGCAGCTTCGAATTCCCAAAATACTTCAAATTCTAACAAAAATCCTTGTAAGTAAATTTTTCAATAATTATTTAGCAAATATTTTAACTTTCTTTTAGTTGAAATTTATAATAATTTTCTCTTTAGGATTTAGTTAAACAAGAGCATTGCGTAAAGCTTAAAGCATTGTTTAAACAATAGAAATTGAAAGCATTAGTGCAAATGAAAAAATAAGACGCATGTTCTAATGGCGCTTTGCGATTTATTTACATATCCTTAAGGCTTTACGCATTGCTCTTATTCATTAAAACATAATGAATGAGCTCTTATTGTGTTAAATTACTATTAAGACACTTAATCTATAAACTTTTTAAAATGTAAATTTTTTTTATATATAGCGCACGCAAACGAAAATGGGCCAACAACGGGTCCAAGTTTAGGACCATCTGCCATCCTTCAAATGGCAACATTGCCATCTCAGCCAATTCAAGCAACACATCATGGTGATGTTAGTGGGAATCGTTCCTCACAGTCTCAGCCAAGTCAAGGGATGCAAAATGTGTCTTCAGTGGTATCTGCTACATCACTAGCCTGTAATTCAGTCCCAGCAACTTCTGTCACAAATCAATCAGTGACACAAACAGCAGTTTCACCCAATGCAAATCCTACAGTCCATATAAAGCCAATGGAAGCAACATTGAACTCCTCTCTCATCGAACACCATAATGCTGCAGCTTCAGCATCGCCACCGTCCTCAACAAGCAGCGCTGCCTCACCTTTGCCGACCTCTGGTCCACCTCCTCCTCCTCTGCCACAACAACAAGCTCAAGCATCTCAATTAATCACAACACTCAACGGCCCAGCTGGCAAAGTTTCCTCAGAAGGCATGTCCTCACTGAAAACTATCGCCCAACAAGTGATGGTTCGAGCCGGCTTGGAAATTCCAGTTGCTGACCAGTCTTCTCGAGGAGGACTATTTGAATCTAAACTGCCACAATCAGCATGTCCTCAACCACCTCCTCATACGTCCGAAGCTCACATACCGCCTTTGCTCGGCGTCGCACCTCTTGGACCAGTTCCTCTTCAGAAGGAACATCAATTTCAATTTCAACTTATGGAAGCAGCTTATTTTCATATGCCGCATCCATCAGATTCAGAACGCCTTCGGCAATATTTGCCACGGAATCCATGCCCAACACCTGTTTATTATCAAGTAAGTTAACATAATTAATAAACATTCAAAATTTATATTTATCATACATAATTATTTTTCTATGTTTTCTTAATAAAATAGCTCCCAAAAACATTATAATTTGAAATAAATTAAAAAGCGGCATATCAACCAAAAAGAAAAGAAAAAAGAAATTTTATCTCATAAACCCCATCCAAGTTTTCGAGTATTCGTTTCAACCTTCTTTAGGAACGAATATATTAAAACTTAACAATATTAATATAAACTTTATGTCGAAAAACATGTATGTCTTAACTGCCGAGGACGAATTTGGACAAGTCACTTTAGACTAGCAGAGGGGTGGAGGACTTGATGCCTTCTAAGATTCTAAACCTTATTTATACTGTACTTTACTATTTATTATTATATAGTTTTTTCTTTTCCTTGAAAATAGCTCGGGTTCGAGTTCGGCTTGCCGCAATTATTTCCAGCTCTGCCAGAAGTTTCCTCCTGGGGTAGGAAAGTGGGAGATAATCTCACCCCCAGGAGACCAAATGGTATCATAATGGGCCATTACTGGCCTAAGTGAGTCTCCCAATGGAGGGCGGCAGCCACCTAAACCTATTCTAACCTTTCTTTTCCTTACTCTTTAAATTTGGAAATTTCGTTCAATAACAATTGTAAAGTGATTTACATATAATTTTCTATATAATTTTAATTTTTTTAAATTTTATTTTGATATCAAATAGAGATGGGTGTATTATGATGAGAATATTATGATTTAGTATGTTTTACTTGTAAGTAGTTGTTCGAAGGATTGGCGCAGCCTTTCTACTATTTCAGAAAATAAATAAGGCCTTTCAATGAAAAAAGGTTCCCCCATCCCTGAACTAGCACTTGCTAGCCAAATTCTTTATTAATGGATGATATATATATATCAAGTAAAATAAAAAATAAATTTTATTTCATGATATATACATAGATTTTTTTCTACATTAAATTTACATTAAGATAGTAAATTTTTAACATATTTCGCTCCTGAAGAAAGTAATGACGAATACCTGAAAGGTGGCCCGAAGTTTGAGAAATAAAATTTTTTATTATTTTCTTTTTGACTGACAAACTGTCTCCTAATTTAATTTTTAAATATAGATAAGAACGATTTTTTTTACTTTGGGATTAGAACAAAATTCTTTCCGTAAAATCCAAGGTTTTCTTCTTTAATAATAAATATACAGTACCCCGCTTTACGAGAGCTGGAAAGACTATTTTTTATTCTTTTTCAAATACAAGAACGAGTTCTACAACGAGAATGATATGAGAATTTCGAGAAAATGTTTTCTGCGCAACATAAATAAAGTAAGTGTTGAGGGAAATTTCTCCAAAATGTTTTATATTATGTATTTTTGTAATTTATACTTTTGAAAGTATTCATAATATCAAGGATATATATTATTAACTCCAATTTTTTATTTATAGAACGTTGTAATTAATAATAATAATAATTTATGGAAAAAATTTTTTTCTTTTCAACTAGTAATATTAGGTATTTTTTTTTTTATTGAGATGCTTTTAAATTTAATAGTAACTAATTTTCAAAAAAAAATCTTATATTAATATTACGAGAAACTTCGAAAAAAGAGGTAGTCTCGTAATACGGGGTGTGACTGAAATAATAAAATCCTAATAAAACTTCTGATAATAATATGGAAAAATGGAAGAATATGGAAACTACAATTATCGATTCCATGTGAATAAATATGATTGATTATCAGAAACACATTATACACAATATATTAATTTTTTTTATTCTAGGTCATATCATTATAAAATTTTTCATCTTATATATTATATAGTATATAAATTCATATAAACAAATAATTGCTTGTAAAACAAAAAATGAAATATGAATCTTAATTATGAATATTAAATTATTTTTTGTCTAAATAGTCCAATATTAAGAGAGCAACAAAATTAATTATTTTAAATAAGAGAACTAATTTGATAAGAAAAATTCTTCTGAATTAAAGCCTTTAAAAACAGAAATTGGCCAGAGAATAGGCCTTTAAAAAATAGTGACTGTACCACAAATGAGGTCTAACTAGTTTTCTATAATTTTAATCATACTTTACTAGATCCGGGTTACTACTTATTTCAAGTAGCTACCATTTGAAATTACGAAAACCTAGTACAGTCAGAAAATAATGTAAGATTTTACATTAATAAAAAATATGTAATTAATTTATTTTTTAATATTTTTAGGTTCCGATGCCACATTCGGACACCCTTGAGTTCTTCCAACGCCTGTCGACGGAGACTCTCTTTTTCATCTTTTATTATATGGAAGGTACGAAAGCGCAATATCTTGCTGCAAAAGCACTTAAAAAACAAAGTTGGCGGTTTCATACCAAATATATGATGTGGTTCCAACGACATGAAGAGCCCAAAATAATTAATGAAGAATATGAACAGGTAAAACATTATTTATTAATTTAGATTATTATTGATTGTATTCCTTTTCTTTTTCACTTTTTATATACATTCGGGTAATTCGACACATTCACAAACTATTAATACCAGATATGAGTACATGAGTAAGAAAAAAACTTATTATACTTTGAAATTTAACCTTTTACAATAGTATTAAATTATTAAATTCATGTTTTCGAATTAACATTCATTTGCATAAAATACAACATTTCACTCCATAGAGAGGTCAAAACATTGAATTTTATGCTATTTAAACTGAAAGTATTTAATATATACTTATAACTTATAATTTTTGTTGTATTTATAACAATTTTTGCTAAATAAAAAATTGTTTCACTCATTTGATGATTCTTTTTCTTTTCAGGGCACATATATTTACTTTGATTACGAGAAATGGGGCCAACGGAAAAAAGAAGGTTTCACATTTGAATACAAGTACTTAGAAGATAGAGACCTGAACTGAACAAAATGGCCCAAACGGCGGCTTTAACCACCGTGAGTGATATTGTATAGAGAAAAATAAAATGACTTTTCCCCTTTTCACTTTCGGTTTGACATAATTTTCTCGTGAATTAGGGAGAGGTTGAAAGAAACATTGTTTTTGGTACAGGTTATCATCAATTTTTAATTTTATTTTTATTTGTTGTGGTTGTTTATCCTACTCATGCACTCGCCTAAACATGAACTTCTGGTCGACGATGCGTGCAAGATCTCTCAGTGCTGTTTAAGTGATGTGAATACAAAAAAGGTGTTATATTGTGAGTCAAGCTGAAAAATGGCAACACAGAAAGTGTTTCTCATTAACCAATTAGCCTTGTGATCCTTATTTTTCACCCCTTTAAAGATCTTGTGATGGATGGATAAAGCGACTTAATTCATTAAGTGAAAGTACAAAGCGAAGGCACGGAGCAGCGCAGGCATCCATGCCTCGTGCAAAACCTATTGTATTAGTTTTCACTTTTGTAAAAAATTCAATGGAAAAAAAAATAAAAACCCAAGGAATAATTGTACAGATTCATTTGTGTAGATCTAAAGAAATAATAATTATATTAAAAAAATATATATTTGAATTTCTTATTTTGCACTTTGCAGGAATTGCCTGGTTGCTCGGTGTAGGGCCTTTGGTTTCAATATTGACACATAACAATAAACTAAAACACTGTTAAATTAAATAATTGTTATAGCTGAATTCACTTCAGGGAATTTTATAATGGTCTAAAAAATTTTAAAGAAAACATGTAAATTAATTTAATATGCATTTTTGGAACCCTGTAGCCACTATCAGGCAATTCTATTGCAAATTGAAACAAAAATCCTTTCCTAAATTCATAAATTCAGCGGGTTTCAAAATTATTTATTGGCTTAAAGGGTTCAAAAATGAGTTAATTACTTTATTCATTTAATGTTTAATTTATTACTATAAAAATGATTGAAAAGTAATTTAATTACTTTTTAACCAAATCATTTGAGTGCATTTAATCATTTGATTTGTCCTACTTCCATTAGCTTTCTATATTAAAATAAGATTTTTAACATATGTTTTATGCTATTCATTCTCAAAGAATTTATTCACAACCTGTTATTAAGAACTAGTCTTTGTAAGTTTTTTCAACAATTTTTGAAGGATGCACGAATTAATTGAGTTTTAAATAGAAAATAGGTTTTTGACATTATATAAATATGAATTTATATATAATATAATTTGTATCATGATATTGTTTTTTTTTCTATTCGTTGCCATAACTTAAAATTATTTATAAACTTGTCATTATTATACAGTATTAATAAATAATCAATTAACTCGTGAATTAAATTCCTAAAAAAATAATATTTGAATTATAACACAAAGGGTTGTGAACAAGAAAGCTTCGGTTCAAGGACCAAATATTCAAAAATATTTATAAGAAAGTGATCTCAATATTTTCTTTATTTATCTTTGAGATATTTTTAATGAAAACAATTAGAATAGTAAGAGAGAGAGAGCGATTTCGGCCATATTCCATGCCATGAAAAAAATCCCTTGAAATGTATTTTACAGCTCTGTGTTATAAACTAAAAAATTCTCAGTCATTTTGTAAAAGAGCATTTATTTAAGAAAATTAGAGCTTTTGAGCGTGATAGAATCTTTATATTTCAATGTTTTATTTCTTTTTTTATTATTTGTTAAAAAAAGCAAAAAAGATATTATATAACAAAATTTTTTAAAGTTTTTAATTATATTTTTTTTATTTTACAACAAATTATTTTTCAAAAAGCTTTATTTATATATTTTTTACTTTACAATTCTACAATTTTTCAAAAAAGCTTTATTTTAATTACACCATTGTAGTTCCTAAATTACAAGATTTTTAATAGGAATGATAATAAGTTGGGGGCACTTTTTTAATTTAAAAAAAATTCATTGTACTTTCCCTTATATTGTTTTAAGATTTTTCAAAATGTAAAAAAGCATTATTGTGATAATTTATTGTTAAATTTTTTATCTTAAAAATCTCAATGCAATATTAAGGAAATTACAAAATGTTCAAATTTTAATTGAATGTATTTTTGAGAAACATTGTGACTGAATCTCTTTAATAATTTTTAGCTTAGATTGTTGCCTTAAAATGCACACAAAAAGTTCAAAGTAGTTGAGAATCTTTTTGTAGAAGAATCTTAATTTAGATAATAAATACCTAAAATACAAAAAATAAAAATAAAATAAAAATAAAATAAAAAAAAATTAATAAAATAATAAAAATCAAGTTGAAATGAACAACAGCTCAATGTTTTCTAAAATATATTTAAAAATTTTCTTGGATGTAAATGAGTCAAACCATTTTGTATTCATTTCCATCAAAAGTTTGGCTTAAGCAATGGCATTGTTCAGTCAAGTACGAATGTTTCCGAGATGCGCAAAGAGCAAATTCTCAGTGGAGGAACCTGAATGGATTCTAAAGAATGCCGATCCGGTCCAGCAAAGATAGCTGTGATTTTTCTCTAATTAAAAAAATAACTGTGCCTGAAATTATCTATTAAAGAAAAAAATAAATAAATAAATAAAAAAAAAAAAGAAAGTCAAAAAAGCGAATCTGCATAAAGTTTTAGAGGTTGCTCGGAGCCAGAGGTTTTATTTTATGCATCCACTTCACATAATCTTCCATCAAGTGATCTCTTAACTCACTCAAAATGACCTAAAAACATTTTCATCCTCGGGCTTCCTGCAACTTTGAATCAGCATGCTGTGAATGTTTATAATGTTGAGTCCTGATTGTATTTGGAAGATATGTTTATATATCATTTAAAGTAAAAAACTTATTTGTAAAATTGGCTTTATTCTTCTACATTTAGTTATAAAGGAATAAACAGTGTCATTGTTTGAGCTCCACATTTTAAAGGTGCAATTGAGAGATCAAAAAAACGGAATGCAACTTTTATGGTAACCTGAGGCAAAATACAATGATTTTGTCAATGTAATTTGTTGAATTTTTATTTCTTTAAAATATGTTCCTAATTCCGCACATACATTCCTTTCTTATTCTTACCATTTTATTCTCCTCAAATATCTATTAAAATTTTATTTGATTATATTTTATATACCTAAATAAATATATAATGTACGAATATGAATTAAAAAATTTTAAATAAGTCTCCAAAAGAGGATTTTTGTTTATTTCTTACTTTTAAAAAATAAACGATTATTTAATTTCATGTAATTATTCCTAGGTTTCATATGAAATTCATAAATATCTATGATACTCACTTAACCTTTTTTTAATAGAAACATCGGAATAATTGTAACTTTTATTTTGTTTATCTTGGTTACTAATTAATTTAAATAATAATGGTCGTAGTCTAAATGTCCTCAGATTTCGAAAGATACTTAAGCGTAGCGACTGTAATCAACTCAGAGTTAAGTTGACTATTTATTTCCCTTTATTTGATAAGATGTAATTAGAAAAAAAAATAATCTTATTTTGACAAATGGACTGTAGTTTTGCTGACTCGAAAAGATCTTCCATATCTCCTCCTAGGCTATGCACTGGCTAACACACCTAACCCAGATTTAGAAACACCTAAGCAGTTACTTGTAAATATCTTTAATGTATTCATTGATATATTTCTGTTTAAAAAAATTATTAAATAATATGAAAATTAGACGAAAATATAATTATTTAAAAAAAAATAATTTTTTTTTAATAAAAAGTTATTTTCTACTTATTTTTCAAGTCAAAAATTTCAAATATTTTTTTATCAACATCTGAGGCCATTTAAACTCTGTCCGTATTACATAGAATGAATTAACAGCCAATATAATTTTAAAAATTTTTATCGTTTTGGACAAGAAGCGAACCTCTGATCCCTGGAACGTGACCTCTAGCTCTGCTCCAAGGGAATTGAAATTAACTTTTGCTTTGAAGTTACTGTTTGGACCATATATTGATCCCATCTAAGTTTTTACTGCTCCATATTTCCATTTACTTTTAATAAATTAAATAATCATTTTTATCGTTATTCTAAATTAATTTTCCTGAAGATAGCAAATTAATTAAAAACTTTTTTGCATATGATTCATTAAGGAATTTTATTTTCTCATATATTTATTTCAACTTTTAACTATAATTATATTATAATTTTTTGACTCTAGCCTACTACTATTAAAAATTACTTTCAGTAAGGAAATAAAACATGATAATTTCTCTTATTCATTTAGAGGATGTATTATTCATTCATTTGTAATATTTGTTTATAAGTTCCAAAAAGAAATTCTTTATTTGCTTCATTGCAAAATTGTTTCTTTAACATGTTACTATTATTTTGCAAAAGATGTTACTATTGGGTTGTTCGGAAAGTCATTTCGTTTTTTTTGGGGAACATGAAAGACAGTTTTCGTATAATTTAATAAAAT
>JAAAKE020145214.1:0-13142 GCA_010014785.2 Anisolabis maritima | reverse complement strand
AAACAAATATTTTTTTGTTGGTAATTTTTTTTAAAAAAACACCCCCCCCCCCCCCCCCCCCCGTGGCCGAGAGCTTAAAGATACTGACATTGTCAATATTGATAACCTTAAAAGCCAAGGGGTGTGGGTTCGGATCCTAAGCAGTTCGATGAAAATTTATTTATATAAATGGAATAAATAAATATGCCTGGATTACAAGTATCGTAATAAATATATCGTGAAACGTTTCAAGTCTATATGGCCTCAAATGTCAAAAATACTTAAAAAAAAAAGGACCGACCGATAGCTCGGTGTCCCAGGTACTATATATTTAAAGCCATGGTACGTCCTCGACTTACATATGGAATTACTGTGTGTGTAACGTGGCTCTTCTGGAGAGTGAAGAACAGTAGTACATAGCCAATCCATTCCCCGGAATTAACAATTTTGAAATAAGAGTCGGATTAGACATGAATTGGATAAAAGAATTCATGGAAACCATAGTCACCAACTTTGATTTAAAATGTGGTTGTAATGAAAACGATCAAAAAGCAAAAAGGCCGAGATGCTAATCCCTTAATTCTATCTATAGTGGTTTGATTTACCAGTTGTTTTATTTTTAATTTATTTCCTTTATTTTTGTTCTTTTTATTATTTTTTAACAAATAGTCTGAGGTTTTATTTAAAAATTTTTCTTTAGGAAAAATTAAAAAAAAGAAGATAAAGTCCTTCATTTGAAACTCAAGGTGTCGGTTTGGGAGCAGAAGCTCGATGCCGAGAAGAAAATAATTGTTTAAAAAATATTTTGTAAAAAGTATATTCAATAAAACTTATTTAAATTAAAAATTTATTTATTTATAGATATAAGATATGGGGCGCCTTATAATTTCATATTTTATATTACGATGTATTCAACATTGAGAACCATTGATCCATATTATTAGACAAAATTAAAGAACCTGAAGGGTAAGAACTGAAAATAGATATGGAGAAAAATTATTAGAAAAATAAATAAATCAATTGATGTTTAAGGCGCGTTACTAATACGAAATTTCAGTACCGAGCATTAGTAAATGTTGAAAAGAAATCGAAAGAAAATATATTCATTACGATTATTATTGTAATATAAACTGAATGATTTTTTAATTCGATTATAAGGCAAATAATTATTTATTATTTATAAATTTTTCAAAATGATGGTTGAAGATATTTATTGTTGGTGATATAGGGCCATAAGTTTCGTAGAACTTAAATCTAGAATGTCAGATATCCTTACAATCACATCGGTATAAAAAGTCTGAGATCCTGGGTTCGATTCCCAGAGTTTATGCCCAGTTCTAATCACTAATATTTTATGGAAACAGCCATAGTAACAATTTCAAAATTTTAATTTTTGATCAGGATGGCTGGTGTTTAAAAATATCAACTCATGATCAACACATGATCACTACTATGAGATGGGGAGGCATTTTTAAAAATCAAACAAGTAATTGTTGTTTTGAACAGATTTGGATCTTGCTTCTCAAAAGTTTACCGACCTTGGGCTTTACTATAATTGTTTTTTAAAAGAAATCTCACTAATAATATATCACTTTCTGTTACAAATATTTAAATATTATGAAATAATTTTTATCATTAAATGCAATAATTCAAACTTCTTTATTATTATTATTAAATAAAGCTTTCATTAGAATTATTATGCAATGAAATAAATTTTTCTTTCAAAGTTAAAAACTTGATTGGAATTGTACAAACGGTTTATTAAGCTAAAATGTTTCAATTAACTGTCTTATAATATTATTAAACACTTAATTAGTATAATTTATTTTTTTTTTTTTTTTTTTGTTAAAATTTAATGATCTATCTTTGGATAATTTGTAATAACAATATTTCAAAACAAAGTATATTTTTTCGGATTTTTCTATTTCATTGCATTAATATTTTGTTAATTTGGAGAGGCGACATGGGGTCATTCACTGATGATGATTCTATCTATCATTTCATTGTCTTCTCTTCCTGAATATAATATTCAGAGGTTAAAGTGTTTGTTCCTAATCTACATTTTTCTTGCTGGTAATCTGATTAACATAGACTGATGTGGACATGACACTTCCGAAAGATTTTTCATATCTCATATATGAAATATATCACTTAGTTCCTGGGCCATAATTATAATTTTTAAGGCTATAGCGGGCCTCTTAAAAACAAAAACCAAAAGAATATACAAAATAAAATCAACATCGAAAATTAATAACATGAGGAAGAAACAAGAAATCCAAAACCTCTAAATTTCTTACAAGAAAAAACAAACTTATCTTCCCCCCTCCCCCCACACACACAAATTTGGCAAAAATCCACTTCTACTACTTGAAAGAGGGGAAATGAAATGGATCTCCTTGACAGCTAGCAAAGTAAAAATGTTGAATATAAAGATCTAAGGAAATTATAATAGAGAAAAATAGTCAAAATAAGATCATCTAAATATTTATTTTAATACAACTTTAAAGAACCCTATCTTGACAAATATCCTTCTCTTGCAAAGAGGCACTATAAATAAAAAATTAAAAATAGGGCAAAAATGAAAATAAAAATTTTGATAAAATTCCTATAAATTAGCAATTGGACATTTGGTATAATTATTTCTATTTAAATTTATATATTTCTCCTTTTCCTTGACTTTTGTTAAAATCTTGTATTATTATAATAAAATTTTCATTCTTTAAAATTTAATTTTAATTTTTTTTAATTTTAATAAATACAATACAATTAAGAATATCTTATTTCATTTAAAGATTCATAATTTTAAATATAGTATTTGCTCAGAAATAAAATAAGTTTTAGAAAACGAATCTGTGCACATTTAGATGTTTTCCGACTACAGCTCAAGAATTACAGGGCTAGATCCCAAATAACCATTTAAAAGTAAAATAATTTACAACGAATTTTGTTTATCATTGACTGTCATCGACAAAATTCATTGGAAAGGATATAAGTAGCTTATTAGCTTGGTCAGCTTGGGATTTTCTGAGCTCAGCACAAATCGTTGCTTTAGGAGGGAGAGGGAAGTGATTAGAGGAATAAATAAGAGAGTAAAAAGGTGGGTGTGGAAGGGGTTTAAATAGTGTTGATAAATAGGCAAGAATTCTTCTCCCGAAAGCAAATCAGTGCTCGATTAGTGTGCAATTGAATTTCTCTTCAAGAAACAAGAACAAAACAACACAGAATGATCGCTTCAATATCGGAGTTTGTCGAACATTTTGAACAATTTACAGGTAAGGAGAAAAATAAAACCTACAAATTCACAATAAAAAATTATTAATCTGTGATAAGTGATTTATGAATAAATTTTGCATTTATATAGAAAAACACTAGGTCTCATCAAAAATGAAAAATAATTTTGAAGGGAATTTTTTTTTTTTAATTTCATTAAGTCCTAATAAACCTGGACGATGATTGTAATATCAAAGACTAAAATCTGTCGAGCAATTCGGTGAATATTTTATATAGAAAATTTAGAAACATGTTCAAAAAATTTAATATAATAAATGCACATTTAGGAAAATAGTTCTGGCAAATTTCAAAACTCTAGCTCGGAAATATAACCAAAAGAAAATGCTCAAAATACACACATACAAATATAATTATGCGTACATTTCTTTCCTCAATTTCATTTTTTTTTTTTTTTTTTTGATTTTGAAACAAAGTCAGGGGGTATAAGAAGAATCAAACGAATACTTTACTTTCTATATATATTGATTGGTATGTAAGAAAAAGTAAAAACGAATAAAATGATAGAACTTTTCTAAAAATATAAAAAAAAATTTTTTAATTTTTGGTCAATAGATAAAAAAACAACCACTGGTATTAAAATTAAATTTAGTTTTAGCAGTTTACGGCTAAAATACTTTAATTATTTATTATTTATTCCTTGGATGTGAATATGTTCCAGCAAAAAATTTTTAATCTATTAATTACTAATTAATATGAATATAAATTTATATGAATGTATACAATTATCTATTATTTCTTTTATAGTAATAAATAAATGTAGAGGCAATTTCCCAATCAATTTATTAAAGGCGGTTAAAATTCCAATTTCAGGAATCTACAATACGAAAAATTTTTCAAATATAATTTGCTGATTAAACAAGACCTATTTATTTTATAAAAGAATGTGCTTACTTTTTAAAATATTTTAAATTGCATTATTTGTTTTAATATGGAGACACCTAACTTGAATAATAATTTATTACTATAAAAAGTTTCAGATATCAGATTCTAAAAATACAATAGCATAATTCGTGCTTACCTGAAACAATTCCAGATTTTTGAAATTTCACTATATTCCTTTCTAAAAAGACAGTTGGTAAAAATTCTTAATTTTATGAATAGTGGGTATGAAAATCTCCTCCCTCTTGGAAATTTCTAAATCTGATTACTTTAATGTTTTTGAGAATTTAACTTCGAGTCTCTCAAAAACTAGTTTAGTTTAAATAAAACTAAACAGTTCTTTTATACGTATATTATAAGGCTTATAAGATGCTGAGGGGCACTTGCCCAACTTAGCAAAAGTCATCCCCCTAAAAAAAAAAAAAATGGCTACCTTGTGAAGTAGAAAATTTCGGGAATCTAAATGCACTGTGTGTGAAATTCACTATTCATGGAACATCATTAATATTCGTTTTTAGAATGGACAGCTTAGAACTTCTTCCTATATATTTTATAAATATGTTTTTCTGATGATGTTCAGAAACCTCGAGAAAAATTGATTTCCTAAGAGTTTTCTATTTTCATAATCGACCCCTGAGTCATCATTCATTCCTAGAATGCATGCAAAGTTTAACCTAGATAATAAGTGTAAAATGTATTATTTATTCTTATTTTTCAGACCACAGGGTAAGAGGATGGATGTTCCTAGGCAATCTCTATTCACCAATATCCACAATCCTACTCTATCTATTCGTAGTTATGTATGCAGCGCCTGCATTCATGAGAAACAGACCTGCGTTTAAATTGAAGAGAGCCATTCTAATTTATAATATTATACAAATTACTTCTTGTTTAACAATCTTTCTGGCGGTAAATAAATAAATAAACTGATTATCATAATAATTATATAAGAATAAATATTTAGATGGTGGATGGGTGAGAGTACAAATGATTTCTTGATTTATAGCCAAAAGAAGATGTATTTATTTATCTTTCTCTAGTTAATTCCATTTGGTTCACAAATATAATTAAAAAGGAAGAAATGGAAGGTTAGATAACAGCCTAATTATTTCTAAATGTAATTAAGGCTTTGAAAAGTGGATTGACCTTTTTTTGATCTCAACTAATACAAACGCATACAAGTACAATAAATATTTCGTTGAATAATTTCATTTCAATGACACATTTATCGATTGATTGGACTAGAATGACCTTAATTAACAATTCAAATTAAATTTTCATCTTTATGACTAACTAGGAAACCAAATCTCTTTTTTGTCTCAAGTAACAAAGACCAATCTATGATAGGTATTAAGGCTATTCGAAAAGATTTTTTTAAAAATTGGGATATTCTTAAAGAAGAAAATGTATACTCTTATTAATTTAATTCCTGAAAAAACTTTATATTGTGAAACTTAAGATTTTTCAATAATGAAAAAATAATCAGATTAATTAATAATTATGATTAAAAATTTTTATCTAAATAAATAGATTTTATTTTCTAGTGAAAAAAGTTCAAATTTAAAAAACCTATATTTTGTGACGTCATATTGCAGATATTATTCAATGGTTGGAGCGATGGAAGTTACCCTCTCACGTGTGTAAACAATGAATATTCAGATGATGGAAGGCCAGGCAGGGTGAGAAAAACATTTTAATAGTACCCAAATAGTGAGTGGGTCTTCTCCCTCCAAAAAGCAAGCTGCGAAATTGGGAACAAAAAATCCCTCAACTCCATCTTATTTCAGGAACGTCTAGGGGAGGAGGGCATCAAATAACCCTAAGAACATCAAAGTATGCTTTTTGCTATTATCATATTTATGTTTAAAAAAAATTTAAATTCTTTTTTTTTTTAAGATAAAATTCTCTCCCTTACTCTAAACTACTAATGGAATGGGTTTCATTTACGATAGCTATTATATATATAATTTATTAATTGGATTCCACAATTTTTTTTTAGTTTACTGTTATTTTTTGGTGGAATCTAATAATAAAGATGCTGGATTTTGTTGAAACTGTAAGTACTGATTATTAAATATTAATATTATTGTTTTTTAATTAATTTCATTTTTCTTATTTTAGGTATTTTTTGTTTTACGGAAAAAACAAAATCAAGTTTCATTTTTACATCTCTACCATCATATATCAACATATATGTTCATGTGGATTGGAGCTAAATTTGTTCCAGGTAAATTAAAATATTACAATGAACAAACAAATTTTCTTTTATGTTTTGTTTTCATTTTACAGGTATCATGGCTTCCATGCTAATCATGTTGAATTCGTTTATTCATGTTTTAATGTATAGCTATTATTTGATCTCGACCTTTGGGCCTGAAATCCAAAAGCGCATCATCAAGTATAAGAAACTTCTTACAATTTTACAAATGGTAAGATTAAAGAGACTTGGGACGGATTTAAAAGATTGCTGAGAGAAGGGCCGTAACTTCGAAGGAACCTAAAATGAAATTTATTTCTAAAAAGAGCTAAGGCAAAATTTTGTTGGCTAATCAGGGCTGCTTCCGAGTTACAAAAAATCAGCCGAGTATTCTTATTATAATTTTTAAGTTTTACTTAAAAATAATTTATATCCTAACAAAAATAAATATGAAAGATGGAGACAAGATTTTTGGATGCAAACAAGAGTCGAACCGACTTATTATTTCTTCATCGGGAAATTTTGTCTACCTATTAAATATCCACAGCTAAACTATATATAAGTGTATTTATATAATTGAATTGAAGATCTTTCAATCATCTAATTTCCAATTTTGTTATTCCAGGTGCAGTTTGTTATTATTCTATTATATACTGGTCAACTAATCCTCCCTCATTGTCAACATTTGCCAAATGCAAAAAATTTAATTTATGTATTTTTTCCTAATGTTGTGCTAATTTTCTATTTATTTTATGATTTTTTTACAAAAGCTTATAAGAAAAAAAATAAAAGTCAATAAAAATATTTATTAAAAAATTCTTGTTTATTAGAAGGCAAACACAAACTCAAAATGTAAAATGTGACTCCATATGATGTCTGAATTCTTTGATGCTCAAAGAATATTATTTTATTTATCACTTGACGCCAAAATTCCTAATTGCAAAAGATCAGTAGCTTTTCTCTGAATATAACAACAGCGAAATGGCTTAATCATTCATCCTCTCAAATTTTTTAATTTAAATTTAAATAAAGCAATAAAATAGGAAAAAATAAAATTTTCATAGAGAAGGTATATCGGAGTGCAGTCCAAACTCGGCAAAAGATTTGACAAATCCAAACGTCAAAAAAATTATTAGAGGAAAACCTTGAAATATGAATAATAGAAGCTGACTGGAGTCTCGCTGAGCAGCCAAGTAAAAAATAAAAAAATGTTAACACAAACTACCGACTCTTTATGTATAACTTCATGTATACTACCGTGAGCGGTGACAAGGCAATGTAGAAAAGATAGGCACATTAAATTTTTGAGAAAGTAAACAATAAGAAAAGTTGAATATTGAAAAATGGGTTGTATGTATACTATAAAAAAAGTCAATAAGTTAAATATTGTATACAAGAAATTTTAAACGAAATTTCAAAAACGGTCATTTGATCGCGCGTGGTAGGTTTAGTGTTTTTAGTTCCATCACTCGTAAATACAAGATTGTAAATATAAGATGCCAAACTGCACATGCGGTCAAAAGCAAACATTTACACATACATGCTGTAAAAATAATTCTAACATTTGTATTTTCATGACAATTTTGTTAACCCCGAAAAGGAGTGTGACGCTAAAAACGTTGATAATAGAATTTAAAAAATTTTTATTTCAATCACCTGGCTGCTAAGTGAGAATCCAGCTTCCATTTACCAATTAAAAAATCAACAGCCAACTCGCACAAATTACCATGTATAACATCTCTATACGAAAAATGCTGTTTTTTCTTGAAATATGTTTTTAAGCCTATTATTTATAAAAAAGATAAAAATATTTTATTTCCTAATAAAAAGAAATATGAAACAATGGAGACAGGATTTCTGGATGCAGTTTTAGAAGTATAGTATAGTTTCATTTTCATTTCCATAGTGAATTTCTAATAAAAATCTATGTTAAATTTGTGTTTCTGTGGGTCGAACAAAGTTTATAGGCGTAAGATTTATATGCCTTTTTAATGAAATTTTGAAAGAAATAATCCTCTTATGAAAATACCAAGCCAGAGTGTATAAGAAAAAGAATTGAGTCAGAAATGTAATTAAAGGATTATTTCTAAAAAAATTCGAATCCAATTTCCGAAAAATCTAAAAATTTTGAATTTATTTCTATTGATTTTTTATAGGCTTTTTAAATTGAAAAATATTATTGATTAATATTTCAATTCAAGAATAAATTATTATTTGAACAGATAAGCAATTTTATCATTTGTTGAATATCTTATATATGATAAAATTTTCTAAAATATTAAATGAAGACAATAGCAGAAAAAGTGGATTTTCTGATTTTTCAAGTAAGTTCTAAATAAAAAGTTAATGCCCGTGTACCTTACAGCAGAGGTAAAACTTGGTTCATGATCTGAGGATCAGTGGTTTTCTTCCCGTCGCGAGTGATAAAACTATATTGGCAACTAATTAATTTAAATAAATATATATAGAGTCTAAATGGCCCCAATTGCCAAAAAAATGTTTAAAATTAAATATTCGTAGTGTTAGGGATAAAATGATCGGAAATTTACTGATTAAACAATAATAATAAAGAATCTTTTCTGACATATCTTAATCTTTAAAGCTATTAAAAGATAAGAAAAAAATTATTTAATATGGCATAAAAAAAAGATCAATTAACATGCAGCTCGAAAATATTTTATTTCCTTAAGCATTACGCATGTCTTTGCCTTGACCTCGCAAAGAAATACAAATTGAATATTTACACCGGATTATATTATAAAAGAAGAAAATTAAAGCATTATAAAACAATACTTTCTCACTTTATAAGGGAAAATAAAAAAATCAATATTTCCCTTTAATTCACTTTAAGTTTCTTTCTGTTTGACACAATTAGTTAACAACGCGAGTCAAATTGTGTTCAAGGTTTTTTCTTTATTTATTTGTTACATAAACAGATAGAGTTTTTAAAAGAGCATTTTTGGAATTGGATGCTGTTTCCTTTTTAAATTGGGAAGTCAAGTCTAAATTAAGTGGTATTAAAATGAATAAGAGAGAATCCAGGCCAAGAGCATATCAACAATTGTGATTAAAAAAGAAAAAATAATTTTAATTTTATTTTTGACTTTCAAGGATACTATTCAGACATTAATTTTACGAAAACCGTTACATTTATTATTCTTTGTTAAATTAAAATAATCTGAAATGTACTGTGAATATGAACTTAAATATGGCATTCCTTAATTATGGCTTGAATATACCATAGTTAAGTTAATACATTTCATTAGGGGAAGGGATACTTAATTCTCGGTAATCAAAAACTGTCCTGACTGAGAGGATCGGTCGAAACGTCAACAATTTTGATTTAAGAAACCTTAAAATATTAAAAGTTTTCGCAAAAAAATTAATGAAGATATAAAAGAAAATAATTCATAATGGAAACTATTATGATTATTACATTTTTGCTTTCTCTTATCTATATATAAATATATATATATATATAGTGAGAATGTATTGCGATCGCAAAAAAATCGACGTTGAGATTTCATCGGAAATACAGGTTTTGAATTTAAAAAAATGGGTCTCGCCAATTGGTCTATGTGTCTGTGTGTGTGTGTAAACAAGATTTCTCAAAACGAAAAAACGTACGAGGCTGAAATTTCATATTTAAGCTAGAGAGCCTTGATGCTTGCACCTCGAAGCTTTTCAATAAAATCGGCCAACGGATACTAGTTTACTGATGTATTTTTTTTATTTTTTGTTAAATTAAAATTCAATTTTCTCAAAATTCGCTCCAATTTTATTAAAATTCATATATCATTAGATGATTTTTGATATGTATTAACCGTTATCCCCCCCCAAAAAAAAAAAAAAAAATTGGGGCCTATTCTATTTACTCTTGTTCGTTTTTAGGTTTTTTTTTGTGAATTTCTCTTAAACCATTATTACCAATTGATTTAAATAAATAATGACGGAGTCTAAATTACTCAGATGGCGAAAAAGACTAAAAAAAACTTGATATTTTGAAATCTTAGAAAAACCTCACGCATCGATACAAGAACGATCAAAAATTAGTTTCAAATAAAAACTTTATAAATATTATTTTAATTCACAAGTTTTAATTTTAGCTGAAAAATGAGATTTTTTATCATTCTTTACCTACTATCTTAAATGATTATTTTGAGATTAATAAATTGTGAATATTATTAACTTTTATTTGGCATGTCGCCATTATGATGAGTTTGACTTTTGAAATGATGAAGATGGAGAGATTAAATTACTAATAAAAGGGATTTGAATAAGAGTATGAGTAGTGGAAGGACAGGTGCTTCTAAGTAGGAAATTTAATATTCTAACACATATCACAAAATTAAACTCCCTTGAGAGATTTTTAAAAAAATTAATAAGAAAAATAAATTTTTAAACAAAAGACAATAAGAATATAGACAACAACCTGGTGGCAAGTTGGACTGTTTCCGCTCATCCTCCGCTTGAATGCAGTAGCCTTGTTTGTCTTTTGAGATTTAAAATTCTTTGAGTGAAATTTATAATATAGACATTAAACGATATATAATATAGTTATTTACAATACAATGATCCAGGCATATTTATTTTTATCAATTGGTATCCAATTGATTTAAATAAAATTGCCTAGGGTCCGAACCCACACTCCTTGTCTTTGAAGGTTATCAATATTGACAATATCAATATCTTTAACCTCTCGGCCACGAGGGGGGGGGTGTAAAGTGGAATTAGATTTGTTTACTAAACAAACAAAAAAAACCTCAAAGCTTTTTTTATTGCTTATGCTATTAGACAGATTGATATTCTTCTTTTTATATATACGAAATATTTTTAAATATAATCATGACTTCATCAAGTCCGCAATAAGGCATATATTGAAATCTAATATCTAAATCAAATGAATTATGGTCTTATCTTACAAAAACTAAATAAAATTGTTGAATGGAAAGGTTGATATTGGGGCTCTTGATGAAAATCATTCTTTAAAAAAAATTCAATGCTATATTTATATATTGAGAGAGATATATGTGATTTTTTATAAACAAGCGTCTAAAAATAATTTCTTTCTCTTTTTTCGGATAGTTTTTGATACAGTCCCAAATAGTACTATTCTAAGCAAATTGTTTTGTTTTCGATTTATCTATTTTCAAAATTGGGATACTTTTACTATTTATTCATTATAAACTAATTGAACTATTATGACTAGAAATTTTTATTTTAATTAATTTAATTATATCTATATAAAATTCCAAATTAGAATTTTGATTTATTCAAACTCGTAAATAAATATAAATATAACTAAATAAAATAAAATATAACTTCAAATTTTCCAAAAACTTTACAATCCAATAAGAAATTTATATAGAAATTTTAAATATTGTATCTATATTTAAAAAAAAATATTTAGATCTCTATAAATAAATGAAAGGGAGTTTTAATTTTTTATTTACTCATTAACAATAATCTTAATTAATTTCCGCATTATGTATTTTAATAATATTCAGTAAACATAATGAATTTTCTCTTAAACTTAGTAAATTTAATATATATCTAAAATACGCAATGCGGAAATTAATTAAGACCAATGATGAGTAAATAGAAAATTTAGATTCCTTATCATTTATATATATATTTGTTTTTAATCAATGAAATGGTTAAATTAGAATAAGAAAAGAGGCAGTGAAGTATAAAATTTTTTTAAAAAGGAATGTCTCTCTCTTACTCTGAAGCATTCCATCTTCATTAAACCAAAATTTCATATATACCACGAAAATTTAAATATTAAATAAGATAGAGTGTTATGGGTATTTTATAAATTCTGTGTATATTTTATATTTTTATTTTGAAAACTAAAATGAAAAGGAAGTTTTATTGGTTATTTTATTGAAAGAAAAAAATCTTTTTGAACTTGCAAATCTATTGACGAGAACAATCAAAAGATTGTTTTTCAAAATAATAAACCTCAGTTCATCAATTTTTTGGGTTAAAAAAATGCGTAAGGAAAAAGGACTGTTGATAATTGTTAAAGTTTGAATCATATTTTTATATATATTCATTTTTTTAATATAATTTAAATAAATTTCAATATTCTTTTATTCATTTACGTGTTTGTTGTTAATTTGCATTTTTATTTACTTGTTGTTTTATAATATTATATAAAAATAATGTGATGATGGGTAAGTGAGAGATGTGATATTTAAGTAAGATGTGTAATAATATAAATGACAGATGATGGGCTGTTGTTATTACCGTATAATAGGAGAGAAGACCTGCGTTGTCGTCGAGAACAAACCACCGGAATTGCCATCCTTTCATCACGTTCGTCCATTTACTTAAAGAGCCTTCGATGGTCGCCATCGTCACCGTCGACGTCGACGGACTCGGGGCCAACGACGAACGCCTCTTGAACGAACGTTTTCGCTTTGTACAATCAATTTTTAAAAGATTATTTTAAAAAAGCAATATGCACAATGAAGGAGTGATTAGATGCAAATAGAAGTGTAGTGTTGAGTGAAGTTTTTATTCTCTTTCACATCTCAAGTGTGTGATGTCTCACCCATGTGAACTGATTAACAACAATAAATAACAATCAAAACATGTCAAGCAACCAACATTTGCACACTAAATTACCTAACTAACACAACAATATTAATTTGAAAATTAAATATCTAGCTAATTTCTACTGAGAAGTTAAAATTATGTTTTTACGTTTTAATAAAAATGACAAGTTGAGGATTTTTTTAGCGAACAACAGCAACGCTTCGCAACGGAATAAAGAAGAAACTTTTAAAGC
>JAAAKE020145192.1:0-13143 GCA_010014785.2 Anisolabis maritima | reverse complement strand
TTTTGGCTCTATATGTTTCGATATTATTATTTATATTTTATTAATATTAATAATTTTGAAAAAAAAAAAAAAATATTTTAATATTTTATATTTTTTTTTAATTTTAAAGAAAAATATTAATTAAAAAAAATTAAAAGATTTGAACTCAGGGACTCTTGGTTTTTTTAAGTTGATCCTTTATATATACTCTCTTAGTTTTTTTTTTTTTTTGCAATGGAAGTGGTGATCAGTGGACAATGCAACCAGGTAGAAGAGGAGTAAGAGAGAGTGGCAACTTTAAAAGGTGCTTGTTGAGGTTGGCTTTGAAAGAATGGAGATTGTAAGTTCTAGGGAAGATAGTAGCAGGGAGATAATTCCAGTCCCAGTGTTTGAAAAAATTGCCTATATACGTAGAGAGAAGCATTGAGTGGCAGTCATAATTTCCTCTGGCAGTGAACTTTGATTGACTAATTTGCTGGATATGTAAAACTCATATATCAAGTTTTTAATTAAAGATAATTAATATTTAGAGGAATTTTCGAAGCACTTCAGCTACTACAATATATAGAGTGAAAAGTCCAGGGACTCGCCACTATATGGCATCACCAACTAAATATTCATATGATGTTTAGGAAGTACTAACCTTCAAAAGTTTCATATCAAATTTTCATGACATCTTGGCCATTTGACTCCGAGTCAAAGTGGTCATGTAAGTGACGCTACTTTTACAAGGGTGCCGCTGTTTCTAACTGCACCGGCTCACACCTCCATGAATGCGATGGTAAAATTGAATGAAAATTGCTCTACCACCCATTGTACCTCCTTATCTGGCTCTCAGCGACTATTATTTATTTGCACACTTGAAGAGATGTCTCCAGGGGAAGAGATTTGCATCAAAAATTAAACAAATGGAGCCCTTGACAAAATATGAAAGGAATCCAAAAGTTATGGGACCGTAGGAATAAGTGTATCGCTCTTGAAGGAAACTGTTGAAGAATAAAAATAAAAAAAATGTTTTTTTCATTGCTAGTTCCGAGAGTTTTCACTTCATGTGGCATATAGATGGAAATGATTTTTTAAAAGCTTTCCAATAGTATCAAAATGATGAAAATGAATTTGAAAAAAATTTTCTGAACAAAGAATGTCGACTTAATTTATAATTATATAAATAAAATATTAATTTTTAAAATTTTTTGGGTTTAGACAACCTAAGTAGCCTTTAAACACCCCCGGAAAATACTCGACACAGTGAAAAAAAACTTCTTGAAAATCCGTCAAATAGTTTAGAATACATACATTACAAACTGATAATTAAACATTTAAATTGGATAAAGAAGAAAAAGAGGAATATACTCACTTGTCAGTATTTACATTTATAAAAAACTACTCTTAAGATTACATGAATATTTTAACAAATTATAATAAATGTTTTTTTTTTTTACACTAAATGGACAGCAATGTTATTACCTTTGCCCATGACTTTGGTGAATTGGGTGGGAATGTCGTGTGCATCAGTGGCGGAGGCGCCAACAGTCTCATCTCTCTCCTCGGGGCGGATCGGACTGAGCAGTATAGCTTTGAGTTCATCAAGTGCAGAGGCTAGGTTCCCGCCAGCAACTACATCTTTTTCAAGTTGACAAAGGGTCGAATGCCGTTCGCGTAGTTTACGAATTGAAAGTATAATCTTATGTCGTGCTCCCTTGGTCACTCCCTGTGTGGCCAGCCACTCTTCGTTAAGGTTGAGCATTTCATCGTATGTAAGTTGGGCAAAAAGTGATAGGTACTTGTGAAGTCTTAAAGATTTAAGCCACGCTGGAACGTCTGTAATGAGAATTTTAATAAATATATAATCACTTTTTTTGAATTTGACAATAATTACCCCGCATTCCGGCGTATTGGTGGCCAAGACAGAGACGAGGTTCATCCAAATGGCTTTCGGAACCACTGCCTGAAGAAGCCTGTGAACTCTGTGGTGAGAGAGGAGGTGGAGCTGCTTGATCCGAACTCAATGAGAGAGATCGTGCTTTATGACGAACCGATAAATCATCTTGAGATCGCCACAATTCTGATGAGTGATTAGCACTTACTGGAGGTGTAAGTGAATTACTCCTTCTCACTCGTGCATGATTATCTTGAGAAAAACTTACATGACCTACATAAAAGAGAAAAGTTTCAGAATTTGAAAATGGACTTTAATCTGCAACGAACAGTGTAAACCTTTTAGTACATTATAAAAACCTAACGAATTAATCCCAAAGACGAAGCTATTGGGTTAAACTATTCTAAGGCTACTAAGAATACCCCTAAATAATTTTACTTTCCCGCACTAATATATATATAACAGAAAGGGAAAAGTATTATGATCATGAAAAATTGAACCCCCCAATTTTTAAAAATAATTTTAAGCTTCAAGTTAAAAGGATCCCAAGAATGCACATACATTTATATCGTATATATATATGTGTGTGTGTGTGTGTGTAGCTTTTTATTATTATTATATCTCTGGAACCACTCGAGAGTACTAGAAGAGCCTAAGGTATTGAAATTTAGACCGGTCCGCAAGGCCCCCTAATAATTATTAAGAACTACGATTTTTTCAGTATCCCCTGAACCAAATCTTTTGAAACTTTTTGGGAATAATTAAGACGTTTGCCTCCAGCCCTACATCAAATTTTATAATAATTCGTTGAATTGAAATGAAAAAAAATTTGAGTATAAGATAGGCCATCACATAGAGAAACTGTGAAATTTTATTTAATCTCTCTGTCATTTTTTTCTTCTATAAACAACATAACATCAAAATAACCTAAAACCTAATAATAAAAAAAAGGATGACTTGCATACTCATTAATATGAGATAAAATCTCATATAGTCAGGGCATATAGTATGGATGTTTAAGAACAGGAAAGCTGTAGAACTTCATTGGCTATTTTTTGTATTTTCTAATTTTTCATTAATCTTTCTTTGAAATTGCTAAAATATTTTATTTCGCCTAGTATTTTGGGCATGGAAAGATGCATAGAAATATTTGAAAGAAAGCCTAGCCTCAGTAGTCAATTAATAGTTATGAAGGTTAAGAAGCTTTTGCGCTGATTAGTTATCATCAATGTCGTCACAAAGCCGTTTTATTTCAAAATACTTATAGATTTCAATATATTTCTTTAATGGATGCTTTTTCCGATTTTTAAATTTATCCAGCCACTCAACACTCCAACAATACTACACTTATGCTTTATATTTAGTTATTGTTAATATAATTTTACAATATTTTAATAATGAAGTGATCGGAATTGGTCTAGGCAGTCAAAAAAAGCCCATAGTCCGAGACCTTTTATAAGAAACAATGACTGAAACAAAAATGAATAAACTCTCATATTTCAAGGGACTAGGGAAAGAGGCTTTTATTTGGCTGCTTGCGCTCATCCCGATCTCTCTAATTCCAAATAGAGCCAATTAATTTATATTTGAATATTTTATAAGGAAAACGAATAGGTTTAATTATTTAAAGATATTAAATTTAGGCTTCCCATTTCAAAGTATATAGTCTCTTTATCACTGATACATCCAATACCAGCAACTTTTTAGATTTTTAATATGGATTTTATAGTAATTGTTGATTATTTTTTTCCAATAGATGCAACAGAATTGAAAAAAAAAAGAATCAATAAATAATAATTACTTTTTGAATTAATAGTGGGTACGCTGGAGCAGGCATGAACCATTGGATGTGCCCAAGAAGGCCTAGGGCTGATATCTCCTTGCTGAGGTGGAGAATCTGAATTAACCCCAAGTGCAGCCGAGGCAGCTGCAGCTGCAGCGGCACCCGCATGGGCAATTCTCTCTTCTAAATGACGGAGCCATTTAGCAAGGGCGCGTCTATCTTCGGCGCCCATAGCTGGATGAATGAGACTATAGCTGAGCAATTGCCGAGCTGCTTCCACATGTCGACCACTTTCAACACAATGACCAAGGACATGATGTACGGCTGTCAAATAACGACCACGTGCTTCAGAATTGCCGGGACGAAGAAGAGGAAGGTGAACGAGAAGTTGCTCAAGAGCTGCCTCTTGTCGTTCGGCGAGAAGACTTCCAACAAAAGCTAAAAAATAAGATGAAATCTTAATAGGATAAAATTTAATTATTCCTGCATAAACATTTACAAATAGTAGAGTGGGGTAAATTTGTACATTATTATTTTTTTCAAAGATTTTTTTGCATTTGACAAGGATTGTAAATATTAATATTGTATTGGATTTTGAGATGAGTCATTCAAAGACTTGTCATCATAAATTAGACTTTTTATTATGGAGAAATGAGTTCTCATTTTCTTTTAATTAATTTTTCTCAATAAGCTGAATTTGAACTTCGTATTTGCTCTAATCCGCCTTCTCAAGTTCCTGATTTATTAAATGAATCAAGTTTGCTTGAATGAATGCAATTGAGAACCAATGTTTAACAATAAATATGAGCTAAATATTTTTTTGAGATCTTTGAGAAATTCATATGAATCAGATATAAACATTATGTCTCGAAGCAGACCATGAATCCCTTGATCTACTAGCAAAAGATACACTCAGAAAAAATTATTTTATTAAAAATAAATTTGAGTGTTAGATTATATCTTTCTTGATTTGATGTAAAATCAAATTTTTATTAAAATTCAAAGTTTCTTTTGCAAAAAATATAAAGATTTAAAATTTATTGATAAATCTACTTGGTTATCTATGTAGCTCAAGAATGAAAAGGTAACAGCTGCCCGTTGAATAAATGAAATAAAATTTAGCTGTACAATCTGGCTACTATTTTTTTAAGTTTCCAATGAATATATATGCCTAAAAACCCCATGAAATTTCTGAATAAAAATGACCCTTTGTTTTGACAGTTCCGTTCCCAAGTTACGGTAGCGACCGACAAGGACAATGAGCAGAGGGTGGGGAGCCACAATTACAACTTAATGAAAATATTTTTAAAAAAATAATGAAATTGAAAATTTCACATTCAAATGAAATTCCAAAAAGAAAAAAAAATTCAAAATTACAAACAAAACAATATCTATATAAATATATAATTGTTTTAACTTTTTTCATTTACTCACATATAAAAATAACGATAATAACTAAAAAATAGGTATTTTCCAATTCTTTTATATACGAATATATATATATATATATATATATATATGTGTGTGTGTTATGATGGGCGAAATTTCTTTTACTTCATCCCAAAATCTTAATTAAAATGTTAAGCTCGACGAATCGAGTTTGAAATTCAATAATCTGTATATATTACCAAAATGAAAGAAAAGACTTTTGACAGTTGTCAACTGTCAAGACTTTTCTGACATTATATTGGTATTTAGAGATACTCAAAACATAAATATGCCAATTTTTAAATTAAAACGATAAAAAAATAAGTTCCTCAAACAGGCAAAAATTCTATGTCTCCTCTAAGTGGTATATATTTTTCCCAAAATATGGATTACTTCAAGTCACAATTAGCCTTCTATCCCATTATCTAATATATATATATGGCTGGCAGCTATATTCGCAGTGTTGAAATTTTTTACTTCACCCCAAATTCTTAATTACATTCTAAAAAAACAAAGAGTTTTTATTATTATTTATTAAAGGCTAATCATTTGGCTGCTTCCCCTTCACTTTCAACAACTACTAAAAAAATACAAGCTGAAAACTCACCGAAAAGAGTTTGAAATGCAATAATCCATGCCACATGAGGTTAAATTTTTAAATGGCAATTTTATAGGATTTTTGCATGTTTGGTGAACTGTAAGGAGATGTTCTTATTTTCCATCGGTATATTTATGTTTAAGTGTCATTAAATACAAATATATTGTCAGAAAAGACTTTTGACAGCAGTCAACTCTCAAGTTTTTCTGACATTATAATGATTATTGAATTCCACATTCATTTCGTTGAGCTTATAGCTTGTTTTTTTAGTATTTTAATTATGATTTTGGATAAAGTAAAAGAAGTTTCGATTCTGCGAAAATAACGGTCATTATAATCTATCTCTATATATAGTTTGGAATAACCCATATATAATACAATTTTTTAGATTTGTGTACAGAGGTATTTTTTTCTTAATACCTGGATTATTAGCTTGTTGTTCGTGAAGATGCAGCTGAGCACAATCGGCGAGGCTGTGTTCGAGAGCAAGGGCAAGAAAACGGGCTTGAACAGGACTCAACCGTTTGAGTAATGAATAGAGGGCCACTGTTTGTTCGCACTCATTCCACTGTTCAAACACTCCAGCAATCGAGCTTACTTGCTTGCGGAACATGCCGCCGTTCATATATTCTAATTTAGCGCATCTCACTGGAAAGAATTGTAAATTAAATTATATATGAAATATGTCAATCAGTTGCGAAGGCTTAAGGCAAAGCAGTAAACATTAGAGTGCATAAAAATAAGAGAAAGTAGTAATTTTATATAAATTAGGATTAATTATATTCTTTTAAAATGGATATTCTTAACGCAGGTTACCATTTAGCTTCGCCTCTCAATAAAAAAATTAAACATCTTTATTCTTTAGGAGCTAAAAATTTCAATATAAAGATTTGCCTAAGAAGAATTTGGGTTTCAAGCTCATAAATTCTCTAAACAATTTAGTAAAACTACAGATTAGAAAACAGGCTCTAACGAGAGAGCATAATCAATTTCTAGTCAGCTTATTTTAAGCCTATATTTATTGAAAAATAGAAATCTCTATGATGGTACCTTAAAACAACTTTCACATAAAGACACTTAAAGACAAATTGTAAAAACAGACAAATGGTAAATTTGATTTTAATATAAAAAAGCATGAGTATTAATGAGCAATTTATTTTAAAGAATAATTGTTCACTATTAAAAACAAATGTTTTTTTTTTTTTTGAAATAAGTATAACATGACCTTTATTTTTTAATAAAATTTGATTGTTTAATTCAACAAATATTCACTGTTAAAATATTACTTTTATCAATAATATTTTGAAGATTAATTTTTTAGTTTACCTAATTCACTTTTAAGTATTCCAACAATGAAATTCAATATCTGCCACAAGCCATTACTAATAATTGTCAATTATTAATTTATAATAATCAGAAACAAATAAAAAAAATCAATATATAGAAATGAATAGCTTTTCTATTTGTTATTATAACTTTGAAATAAAATAACTCTAAGACTATAATAAAAAAATAGTTTACAGAGGTTATAAAAGATAATTTTTCAAATTCATTTATTAAAAATTAATTAGAAATATTTCTAAAAAATATTTAATTTAATATTAAAATGATAAAAATATAAATGGTTTTTAAAAAAATATATAAAAAAAAATTAGCCGACCTAAAATGATTAAGAATAAATGGGAGTGGATGTTTATATATATAAATTCAAAAATTATAATTACCAAAATGTTTTTTCTATCTTCTACGTTGACACTATTAAAAAAGATATTATTTTTTAGTATTTTTTATGGAGTTTATGTATTTTAATCGAGTCTTCGAACGCATGAAGCGAAATAAATGACGTCCGGATGACATAAAGAGTGCATCTAGCGGTTGGTGCCTTCAACCCACTTCAACCCCAAATGAAAAGTAAAAGGGTGTCTTGAGCCTGCCAAAATGCTTTGCCGCCCTATATCACTTTGTATTTTTTATTTAAAAATTATCAAAGCATAATAAAAACCTATATTCTCGAGCCCTTGTTGACCTCTTAATTATCCTATCCACCATCACTAATGGTTATTTAATTATTATTTTTTAAGTAAAAAAACTCACTCTAATTTAAAAAACTATATATATTACTAAAAAAATTAATAAAAAAAATTACAAATATTAAATTCTTATGTAATGATATTATTTTATTTGAAAATTTATTTATATAAAATTTGTATATTTAGTGAAAGATGAACGCGCACCAAAGAGCGAATTTTGAGTATTAAAACAACATTTAATAATTAAAATATTTTTAATGATAAAAATTCAAATTAAATTTAAAATTAAATAAAATTTTTATTTTCATTTTATAGCCTGAATTTTTAAACTTATTAAAACTTATTATTATTTTTTAGGGGTTATATGTTTTCTCCTTATCTTGAGTGATAAAGTTTATTTAAAATTATTAGATAATTAATTTAAATAAATATGAGCAGACAAAAGATTTTATAAAAATTTTTCATATGTTTATCTCTATCTGGACCCCAGTGAGAAACAAAATATTATTTTACCAACTTTCTTTAAAATAATAATAATATAATAAAATAGTAATTTCTGTAAAATCCCGATTAAATATTAAAAAATGGTCATATAGAGAAATCTAGGGGAAATTACTAGCTTGGATATGACCTTTAAAAAAATATCATCATTTAAAAATTCGTATTATTAAATTGAGAGATAAAAAATAATTTTTTATTAAAAAATATATTATATTTTAAAGTTTTAAGAGAAATTAATTAAAAGTGATTAATATTTAATTATTAAAATTTGTTTAAGATTACTTAAGAATATCAGTGGTGCCAACTATAAATGGATCAGTTTACTGAATGAACTAGTTCAAAAAATATTTTATAAAAAAAAATAAGCTACTTAGTCTGTAACATATGTAAAATGTTGAGTTTATTAATAAAAAAAAAGATAAAATAAAATTTTGAATGATACGTCCTCAAATATTAAAAAAAGTCAAAAAACATTGTACAAAAATGAAAGAGAATGGATCAACATGAAATTGTATTTTAAAGGAACGAGAGTCGCAGGGTGGGGATCGTTAACCCAAAGAACGATTTTGTTTATTTCTACTGCCAACATAGAAATAAAAAATTTTATTCAAGTGTCAACAACTGTCATTCCAATTAACATCCTCTTTTTGAATATATTAAATATTATTTAATTAATTGGTTAAAGTTAAATAAATATTTTTTCTTCTGAGATGACGACAGATGTTTTAGATTTGTTATGTAGTTCAATGAAATTAGAAAGGGATAAGGGGATTTCTGAATTGCAAAAATTCCTTCAAACTTGTTCATTAGCCGATCGGATTCAATTTGAATTGAATTTAATTCAGATGATAAATGACAGCGAATCCCCCTGGGAGGCCAAACATGGATGTTTATTAGCTGCAAAATGTCTGGTCCCACATCTTGATCTTGAAGAAGAACAAGAATTGGAATTTATTAATAGAATCAGACCCCTTTCTGCAAAATTTCTCACTGACATCGAAGAGAGGGTTCGTCTTGCTGCAGGTAATTATCTCAGCATTTTTTGCTTTTATTTGTATAATTGTCAATTTTTATTGTTATTATGATATGATATAGAAAAAGAAGAGTAAGTTCGTTAAAAAATTGATCTCACCCCCTTTATTTTTTCAAATATCTTCATGTTAAATGTTCCTACGAGCAAAAATACAAAAAAAAAATCTCAAAATATATATGTATGTATATGTAATGTCCTTGGATATCATATAGTTATTGGGAGGGGGAATAGGGTTCCTCTGCTAATGACTCCACAACTTTATGGATCTTGTAATTGGGGGAAATTAGAATCTTCCATAAGAATTATGGCGATGGGGTTTGGTGTGAGCCAACAGTGCACGATTTTTTTGTTAGGACTTGAAGGTTTTTTTTGCAAGAATTCATGAAGAAATATTATCTTAACTAATAAAATATATATTCTTAGGTGAACTACTTGGAGTGCTCTGTGATAAAATTGGTCCAGTTATATACCAAGAATATCGAGATTTGATATTGAATCATATTAGAAATAATTTAGAACGTCAAATTGCTGAAGACGATGGCTCCAAACATGAACAAATGGAAACGGAAAAACTTATGGAAAAACTTGCCGGCCCTTCCCAAAGGGTAAATTATAATATTTAAATAGACGAATATTAATTTCTCCAGAATAGCAAAGCTTTTGCAAACCAGAAGAGATCTTTATTTGGATTTATTTCGAAAATTCTCAAGTTTATCGAAGTAAGTAATATAAATATATTTTTACTATTTTAGAGAAACAGTTCGGAAGCAGCACAAATTTTCCATGATACAGCTGGATGGAAAAATTTAGAAACAAGCCTAAAGTGTCTTCAAGCAATAATTGAGGGTTCAGGAGCGAAATTTCAATCATATGTCGATGAAGAACTCTTAAATCTTATTTTTCAAACGCTCAGTCATACAAACCGGTTTGTAAGGGAAACCGGCTTTTATGTTTGCGCGTCTTTGGTAAATTGTGGAAATTCTGTTGAAGGTAAACTAAACTATTAGCTATTGATATTATATTGATTATCAAACAGAGGCCCATATTTTTGAAATCTTATCGCCCCATTTTTGAAAATGGGATCCCCAACAAAAAACAAAAATCTAATAAAAATTTTATGGGAGTGGAGATTAAAATGCCCTATCTATTCAGAGATGATCACAGAGAAGACCATCCGAAACAAATGGAGAAAAATTTATTTGAAGAAAAGTTAAATTTCCAACTATTTTTCTGGGAGCCCCAAATTTGAATTTGCCCTGTTAGATATGGAGCGCCGAAGATGGAAAGAATAGTTTAAAGGTAGTCCAATAAATGTAAGACCTTGCTTGGGTAACTCGTAGTCGTCATATAAGTACTCATCAATTGTGCCTTTTTTTTAATATAATTTATAGTCTGGCTTGTATATTTGGAAAAATGACTTCAGGCGACTAAGCTGTGAACTTCTCAGTGAAATAAATAGGATTATCAAGAAACAAACCTTTGAGGGAGTAAACTAGGTTCAGTGACAATATTTTGAAACTACATATCTCAATCTATTGTAACAAAAATTCACCATATCTTAATTATATTGAAAAGTGCTGCTATCTATTATTTGAACCACTTTCAAAAACTCAGTTTATTGCATCATTCTGTCATCAATGATCTTCAATTGATTTTCTTCTTTGGACTATAACGCCTCTTAAGATGTTCTTGCTTAATTCAAGTTCCTCAATATTATACTGAAAAATTACTAGAATCAAATCCTTCTGCAGACTTTGAATAGATGGCAATATTATTTAGCTTCAATTTTATTACCAAGTTCCTTTTATTTATTTTTCTTTTCGAATTATTACTTTTAATGTAGTAGCATCATTAACTAAAAATAGAAACAAATATTACCTACTACCAAAACTAGTTTTCCATTTTATGGCAAGTAAAATAACAATAAAAAATTTTGTAAATCTAAAGTAACTATTGGTTTAAAATATATTTAGAAGTTTTCATTATATTTCAATTACATGGTTTAGAGACATTATCTAACACAAACATGGAATTTCCATGTTTCAGCTTTAGACTAAAATATCTAAGACGGATGGATTGATAGAGCTTTATTTGCAATAGTTGGTGGTTTTCAAACAACACCCCATAGCTGCAAAGAGCCAGTCGTTTAAGATAAAACATTTTTGAGCTAAGTTTGTGTTTGGTTGAACATAAAAAATATCTTAGAATCACCCATCATTTAGACTAGATTACCTCTAAACCCCTCCGGGTAAAAAGAACTTTATTCTTAAAAAAAATCTTAACAAAGTTTTCTCTCTTCCCTTATCTTTTCATTAAGAAAGATGCTCACACTCTGGAAACGCTTGTCCGGATGGTAATTATTAATTATCTAACTATACGTATAATATTTCTTTATCAAAAGGTGAAAATTTTTAATTAAATTTATAAAAAATATTCATTTTTCTTTATTAAAAGACCTCTAATTTTCTCGTTAATAAACTAATGATAATTTTTTTTAGATTCTGATTACCATGATTGTATGGGAGAAATTAATCCGGTCTTTGTCTATGGAACTTTAATCAGTAAACACCTTGCTAATGGACTCTCGGATAATTGGAGTCAAGTTCGTTTAGCGGCTTCGGTGGCGTCCCGAAAATTTTTTCTTGCCTTGCCTCATGATGGAGCTAAAGAAATTTTTTATTCTCAACTTCTTCCACGAATGTGTCTTAACAGGTAAAATTAATTTTTTTAATATATCACCATATGTTAACTGATTACCCACTTTTGGACCCATGACTGATACGCAATATTCATTTAATCCGACATGTATTAAGATCAAATACAGAGGAAAAAAAATACAAACGCAGCAAAAAATTTCTGGTCTGAAAACCACACTTGACATAATTTTTTCTCAGCAACAACTAACTTCTCCATTTGCCACACCCCTTCTTTCTCTCGCACACCATGCTACCGCCATCCCCAAACGTTAAAAAATTCTAGTGCGTAAAAAAAAGACCACCCTCCACTCCTGAAATCCTAATTACAGAATGTCCTCTCAATAGCACATACCGAAGGGAACTAATTGAAAGCATAGTACCGAACTTCTGACCAGCAACTTATCTCTTAGGACTTCAGACAACATCATTAAAGTAATAGCCAACTTGATTAATAATTCAAAAATCTCAATATATTAGCTACACGATTTTGAAATATTTATTTTTTAATATTTTCTTATTATAATTTTTTCTTATTAGTGTTTTTTGTATAATGTTTTTTATATGTATATTATATAAATATAATATAATATAAATAAATATAAATATGGCTACTGGCAAATTTAAAAAAAAAAAAAAAGGACAAACAAAAATTTTCTTGTATCATCCTTTTTGTTACAAATCCTGTTTTATCTCATATAGGTGGGCGCAGCATTAAGGCATTTGGTTCTCTCCTCAAGGAACATCATTATTGATAATTAAATTTTTTTTTAACTTAACTACGAAAGTTGCCTTTTATATTTTTGGGATTTGAGATCAAAAACAAATCTTTTTGACGGCCAAATGTTGATCCAATATTGAATGTATGCTGGTCCCATAATGCCCAAGGATACCTCAATCTCACGATAAGTCACATGATGATCTTGCAGTATCAGTTCACGCACAGCATCAATGTTTTCCGGAACAATAACCGATTTTAAACGACCTTCACGAAATTCGTCCTTGAAGCCGGCAAAACATCGATAAACAGTAGTCCTTGATGGTGCTTTATCGCCAAAAGCCTAATTAAGTTTCTCGATGCCCTGTTGTTGGGTTAATTCACGTCTAAAGATGTCAAAAATAATCGCTCGAAAATGTTCACGATTTATTGGGTTGTTCGGAAAGTCATTTCGTTTTTTTTGGGGAACATGAAAGACAGTTTTCGTATAATGAATAAATA
>JAAAKE020145181.1:0-13143 GCA_010014785.2 Anisolabis maritima | reverse complement strand
TCCTTATAAAGAAATAATAATTGATTGCGTTAATTGTGATTTTTTTACCCATTACATTACAATATATTACAACAATTAAAATTCTTCTAAGAAAATATTATCTTGTAATTAATTAGTCATCTTTGAAAAATTATATTGTTTTCTTTGTATTACAATAATCAGCATTGTTAATGATCGTAATAATTTTTCATGTCTTAAAAGAACTTAACAATATTTTCTTTTTACGTTGCAGATGATTCGTTACGTTTTATAACCAACATGTCTTGGTTTGAATATCTTTTCAGAGCTGTCCTTAATTAACTCGATATCAAATTAGTTCCATATGTAACGAAGCGGCAATGGTGTCGAGCTGTCTGATCAATTTATCTTTGGGGCGTCGAATGTTTTCTTTCCTTTCTTGGCTCTCTTATCGAATAAATTTCTTGATCGAAAGGTAGCGACAACGATACTCGATGATCTTGTTGGCTATAACTCAAACGACAAACAAATATAGAGGGCGCTATATATATTTGAGTGGGTAGATAAACAGACAGACAAGAGAACCCCGTTTTTCTCTTAATGTTTTCTGTCTGATGTCATTTCGCTTGTAAATATATCGTTTGTCAGTCATTATAATAGTTGCACCTACTTTTATTTATATTTTAGATTAAGTTAAAAGATATTAAGAACATTTTTAAAATTTATTTAGAGTATTCAAAAATAATAAGAAATTATTTATTTATTTATTTATAGACTATTGGGCTTTTAATGCTATTAAACTTCACTGTCCTTTGGTACAGAGCTAAAGGTATGGCTTCTCGTACCAATGGTCTGTGGTTCGCTTCTCGTCTTGAGGGACAAAAATTTATTTAAATTATTTTGATTATCCATTAATTTAACTAAATAAGTACGGAGTCTAAATGACCAAAAAAGGCTTAAAAAAACAAGAATTAAAAATATTTATATTTTGTTACCTTAGCAACGGATCTTATCTTATCTATATAATATATATAATTTAAAATCCAAAATTCAGGGCTCCACACTATTTTGAGGTGGAAAATGATTAATACATCTTAAAGATTATCTAATTTATTATATGTACAGCCAATTTAATCAATTTTGTTAGAGCAGTTTAAGAGAAAATCGAATTTTTTATTTTTTTATTTGAGGAAAAAGCCTTAAATTAAAGGCTTAAATACCTTCAATCCTAACAAAAAAAATCATTCCCCGGTTGGTTACCCCTGGTGTATCGTGCACTAATGGCACACACCATTCCCTATCGCCGGTTTCGGGTTCTCTAACCCATTCCCGGTCACTCTCCCTAGTTCCCTTGTCCCTTGTCAAAAAAAAAAACTAAAAAGAATATATAAGTAAAGAAGTTCTCTTTAGCCGATCTTATTGAAAAGCTCCGAGGTGCGTGCGACGAAAGTACCTAGCTTAAATGTAAAATTTCATTTCTCGTATGCTTTTTTGCTTTTGAGAAATTTTGTTCACAGACACACACACTGATCAATCTGCATAACCCATTTACACATTTTAGACTGAGGGGAGCTCAAAACGTGTATTTCCGTTGAAATCTTGAGATCGATTTTTTTTTTGCGATTGCAATACTTTCTAAATATTACATATATATATATAGGTAAGAGAGAGTAAAAATGGTTTCCGGCTATGTGGATGTCCGTATTTAAAACTTGGAAAAAATTTTAAAGTAGAAATTAGATTATGAATTTTTATGAAAAAGAATATTAAATTTAATTAATAATTTCAGGAATATTACTAGTTTTTATGGAAATTATTTTAACGGCGCAGAAAGTAAAAAAGGTTCATTGGGTTCTATATGCAGACATTATATATTTAATGGAAAATGATTTAGTTAATAACCCTGTCACTGACAATACGAATATTGCTTTCTAGTCAGTGAGAACGAATGTGTCTCAATAATTGTGACATTAGATCGCAGGGCCTCCACCCCACCATTAACGCGAGCTTGTTAGGGTTGGGCCGAATGAGTATACACCTACGATGATGGCGGCTGTCGAGTTGAACAATCGCCGCTTGCAATCGTTCGAGATTCGAGATGGATGGTAGACAACCGTTAGACCATTCGAGACAAGAACGCCTACACTACCCTTGATATCGGATTGAGATGATGGGACACCGATCATCGACTCTCAATTGGGGTTATTACAGGAAAGTAGGGACCAAGGCGAGGCCGATGATGCCCTGGGGATCATCCTGCTTCCGATCCCTGGCTATAAATTGATATCTATTTATGTGTATAAAGGCGCACCCAAGCTTAATGATAATAATTTTTAAGGTCTGCACGATGGCATTTATAGCTTATAAGATTAAAATAGTTGTTGAAATTTATTTCCTTTTATATTATCCATTCATTTTTGAGAAAGATTAAAGTATTGTTTTCTTCAATTTATATTAAAATAAATTAAGAAACAATCACAATCAAATTGATAGTCTTTTTTAAAAAAAATACCTTGATTTTAATGAAAATATTTGAAAATAATCTGAATAATTTGGACAAAAGACATTAAATAATTCTGAAAGAAGAATTAAGAGTTCGAGGTCTTTTCTCAATGTCATCCACGAAATGTGAACCTAAATGATATTTGAGAAACTACTGATATATAGCTTTTTCCATCGGGTTCATAAATTTGTTTTGGCTGCTGAATATTGGGGAACCCAAATGACCAAGTCACTAATGGATATTTCGATTGCAATTGCAATTGCACCTGAGCTCCACTAGAGTAGACCAAGCATGCTCAGTTGTTAATTTCTAGGATATTTAACAATTCTGCATGTGGGGTTCGAAAATGTTGTGGAGCAATTAATCGAAATATCCATTAGTGAGAGGGTAATTTGGATTCTCTCCTTTTCAGCAAACAAACATGCATCCTAGGGTAATTATATAATATGGTAATTTAATTTATAAAAAAACTGAATGAATTTAATTTTTTAGGCGATAAATTTATATAGGAAAATTAATTTTTTATTTTTAACTTTTCGAAAAAATTTTTATCAAAAAAATGTGTTCAATCAGATGTGTTACAATAATTATAATATGATGCTCTGAATATAATGATCAGAATATCTAAATTATTAAAATTTCATACCTAAAGGAAGAATCAAGATAGAAATCCCGCCTCCTCCTTGGTCCTATCAGGGGCCGGTCGGCATCGTTGGACCTTTTCTCCGGGAGGGGGGGGAGCATACACTACATCCTCACGACAATGATGAAATATGTCAAATTTCCAAAGTAAATGTAAGTGTAGTATTCAAATTTATGATTGATAATATTTATGAGTTTAGATTTTTTTTAATAAAAATACCTCCAGAATCACTTAGGTAATTATGATAAATATATAGCTAATAATCTTATAATTATAAAATTGTTATTATAATTAATAGTACCTGCTTGCTTCAACTCCTAATTAGAGCTAGATGACTAATATGTGATTAATTTCAAATTATTTCAAGAATTTAAAAAATTATCTTATATGTATATTTAAAAAAATGTTTTGAGAAATTAATAATCCCAATTTATCCAAATTACATGAAAATATAAGATAGTATTAAGATTATTTAAAGTGATATTTTTTAATGAACTAGTTTTATTAATATATAGGCCAATATAATCTTCTGGGAAAAATGTACTCGTCAGTAATAAGACTTTAGATATAATCAAAATATAAATTTAATTATCTAAATTTGAAAAAGTTTACTATCATTCAATTTCTTAAATATTTTAATGTATTTAAAAAAGAAAAAAAAAAGATTTTCTCTAATATTCTCTAATTATTTTAGTAAACTCGGAGGATTCCGATTCGCATGTTACTATGAAATGGAAGAATTAAATAAACATCTCTCTTTGTGATGTATTTATTGTTGTTTTTGCTGTTTGTATTAATTAATTAAAAATTAATGTTTTTATGAAATGTTTGTGTTATTATTTTTTTTCTTTTGTAATGTATTTATTTTTGTTGTTTTTTTTTTCAGTTAAGTTAAATTTCAAAAAATAAAAATTTTGCTATTGGTGAATTCGTTCTTCAGGCTGTAGAGATAAAACAATGTAAATACAAGTCTTTGTCATCTGAAGATGGTTCAAATATTTAGACCGAAATGTCAAGAAATCTGGAGGTTCACTGGAATTGACGCTGGTCCCCCTTCACTGCCATCTCCTGTCCTAATTCAATTAAAAAATACCCTTATATGCCAAAAGAAAAAAATATTTATAAATATAAATAACAATTCAATCTACTTTCTTTTAATATATCTGAGTAATGATATGAGAGTTTAGGGATCATGTTTTTTTTTTCAATTAGAGACATAAATTAATTTCCATAAAATGAGATCTCTTAAGTACAAAAAGTGTCATAATCCGAAAGTGTGGATTTAAGTCTTAATATACAATCACGAACGGTTCTGCAAAGTTGAAGGAAATTTTAAATATAAAAGTAAAATCACATGAGTAATTTTGGGGTTCATGTCGGAAATATCAAAATATTTTACAAATTTAAAAAAAGAAAAATAAACAGGCCTATATTGCCTACATTCTCTATTAGCAACAATGATGAGGCATCAAAGCTTCTAAAATGTTTTGTACAAATTTTAAGAAATTGAGTAATTTAAGTAGAAATGTGCTGAAAGTCAATCTACATAACAAATATGCTCAGTCTCAACAAATTCTATTTAGTTATACAAGTTGGCAATATATGCAAAGTGGTATTGCCTTAACTCTTTTCATTTATTTTGTTGATTCAAATAAATAACCTTTTTTGCACTTAGCAAGACTAAAACTTCCCACCTCATTTTATTACTTATAAAATGTTTATATTATAATATAATTTGTATTATAATTAACTCCATTTTTAAATACATTAAATATGAATAATTAAAGATATTACTTACTTACCCGAATACCGAAATTCTGAAATGATTAGTTAACGATACTGATGTAGATGTTCATTAGTGTAGAAGAGTCAAAGACAAAGTATCTCGTGAATTGAAGGTCCGTTCAGGTGACAAAAGAAATTAAAAATTAAAATAACTAAAGTAAAAATTCTTAATTGGATAAAATAGATAGTTTAGTTCCATTTTATAATGAAATTATGTTCCTGAGCAGATCCCATGTAAAATTAACTCATCTATAATAACTTATTTATGATTTTTTTAAAGCTTATAATAACATATTTGTAGGAAAATTTTCAAAGATAAAAATACTCTAAGTTTTTTGCACAAAAGTAATTAGCAATAGTCAATTCCATCATGAAAATAAAAACTCGAATAGTAATTTTAAATATAGAAAGCAAACAAAAAAGAGTGATTGAAACTCATAATTCATATAATTCGAACTTAAAAGCATATATTTTTAAAACCATTTAGTTGCTTTAAAATATTCAAACATTAAATCAAACATTACTACTCTATTATTCGTTTCCACTTAAGCTATTTTCATTCATGTGAGAAAAGGATGCAGGTATGTCAATTGCAGTTGCCGCTTTTTGAAAATTAATGACGAATTGTATTCGAGCTCGTATTTTTCAAGCTGTAGTAATTATGGACGAGAGGATTGGGGGCGTCCACGCGCCTGGCCGCCGGGGACAGGCCCCTCGTTGACTGATGAGTGGGGGATCGTTGCTTCTTCTCTTCCCTTAATAACAACTAACTTAAGACAGAAAAATTTTGCAATGACAACAAAAAAAGAAATAAATACATTTTATTTGGACAATTTTTTATATTGATCTTAATTTGAAATTTTTATGCACTTGCAGTTGTTAATCTTTCTTAAAATTAACAAAAAAATTCAATTGTGAGTTGGTTATTTTGGTTGCCTATCTTCAAGTAAACAAATGGGAACTAATTTATGCACCCCATGATATAACATGCCATATTTTTTTGGAGTTGAATAGGTAGATTTACAAATGTTTATAATTATAAAAATAAATTCATATTAAGAAGGAGGATTATAGAAGTAACCAAAATTCAAAAGCATCCCAAAATGATGACTTTCAATTAAACAGAATCTGAAAAATTGATGTAGAAAGATAGCAGTAAATAGCCAAAGGATGACCTTCTATGTAAATAAAAACCCAACCCTTAGCCCTCTTCTTTGGTGCAGAGGTAGAGGTTTCCTGTTCCAAAAGTCTAAAACTGTGAAGGCCAAAAGAAATTCCCTTCTTGCCATTTTAGATCACAATTAATCACAAACTCCTTTCCTCAGATTTCCTGCTTTTTTTGTTTTTTAAGTAGAACGCCCAAAAGTCTTTCCCTGTTTCTTTCAAAACGTAAAGCTTAAACTTAAGATAGTAATCTTCCAAATTTTATCCCCTTGTAATTATGTACGAGTTCATTAGGGAGACAATTAAAAGCGATTACGAACACGAAGGAACATAAAAGCTTTTCTATATTATCTTCGCATAAGTAATGCTCGCGGTGGATAAAAGCAACGATGAGAAATCAAACGAGGCAGGCGAGAAGGTTGGAGAAGTAGACCAAGATAAATTTATTATAAGTTTAGGCTCTGGACGCTGTTAATCAAGGTTAATTTCCATTTTAAATAAACTCATTTTTTAGAAAGAGGTGACAAATTGAGTATGAGGTTTCAAAATTCAAATATTCTGATTTTATTAGATTCTTTTAAATTTGGGAATTTCATCAATATTTTTTGGTTTTTTTTTATTTAAAATAGTAAAATGAATTCTTTGGATATTTAAATAATTTTTTATTATTTGTGTTCGAAATTGTTATAATCCTCAATTCTAAAATCCTAAATAAAATTATTATACTTAAAATTTGTCAGTAACTTAACAATAATTAAAAGTTTATTCCCCCTCCATAATAATGGCGAGGATGATACGCCCACACACAAGCCTTCAATCATCGCAAGGACGGTTCTACGCTAAGAGGGGCTTGAGATAAAGCTCCCTTTCTTACCTTTATGTCCGTGATCTTATAATGACGTAAGTATTATATATCTTTTAAGAAATGAGAATTTTTAAAATAAAATGTTTTTCGAAAGGAAAGTAAGTTCACTCCAAAAAAGATTAAAAGAATCAGAAAAGAGCCTATTAATCAACCATGTTTAGGTTCTAATTTTTTCAGCCAAGAAATGTTTCCTTTGAATTTATTTTTTTTTTATTTCTACCCAATTTCCGCTATTTCCAAATCCCGATTTAGATTAAAATTTTTTCTGGCTTTGTTTTCCAAACTATCCAAAAGTCCACCCCGAGTGGTTAAAGGAATTGATATTGTCCAGAATGTTCATTTTAAAAACCAAGGAATATGGGTTCGAGTCCCAGACAATGCAAATTTTTTTTATGTCTTTTCAACATCTGGACGCATTTAGACTTTTAAACAATTACACTTATATTATTTTCTTGTTATTCCGATATATTGATTTATGCTATTTGGAATCCAATTGGTTTAAATAAATTTTCTTAGTTGCCTGGGAACCGAACCAACACACCTTGGCTTTTAAGATTATTACTAATGAGAATGTCAGTATCTTTATCCTCTAGACTACGGGGTAGGGAATGCAATTTTGTTTAATTCATTTGGATTTCAAATGATATAAATAAATATACCATAAAATTATATCGTAAATAAATGTTGAAAAATTATGGTAAATTGTTTAAAAGTCTAAAATGTCAAAAAAAAAAAACTAAAAACAAAAAACTAAGATTTTTCAATTTGCAGCCTAAAATCAAAATTCTTCCTTCTTTTCTTTTCATTATTTATTTATTTATTTATATAATAAATATTGATAATTGATAATAATAGGAGTTAGTTTTGAAAAAGGCTCTTGTTTTCAAAACAATAGCCAAAGACTATATATAAGCCATATATCGTGTATCGTATATCATATATATATATAAGATAAATGAGTGGGAGATGATGGTTTTGACTGGGCATGTGTGGTGCCTCCCGAAGTTGAACCACGGAACATCACTTTCGCGGCAGATATGCTGCCATTACACTAAGACACATAAGTCCAGTAATTTATTTATTATTCATCGATTTAAGGCTAACTACCGATTTGTCAGCTAATTAGCAATTACCGGTACTTCTTTAATAAAAATATTTTTAGAGTGGATTTTTAATTTTTAATGGAATTAATAAGAAAGAGGTTACTTCTGACTGATAAAAATATACTTAAATACATAAGATTTGATTAAGATAGTGACCAAATTTTTAATGAAAGAATTAAATTAATCTTTAAGACTTCATTCATTTGTAAGATAAGTAATTTAATAGGGCCAACAAGATTTGACCACCAACTTTCTAAATTAATTGGTCTTGGAGTATAATTTAAAAATTCAAAATTTAAATATTAATTAAAGTTGATTTGATTTATAATTTCAAATGATCCATTGGTGTTAGGCGTGCATATGTTTATGGAAAGCTCTGGGAAAGATTTAATTAGAACTGTCATTTTGTAAATTATAGTTTTGGTTTAATGAAAAAATTTACCCTCTATTCTATTAGATTATTTCAATTATCTTTTTTTACATTAATAATTCAGGTTGAATATATAGGTAAGTGTAAACCCCCATTTTACTAGGGTTAAATCTGTACTCTAAGTTGATCACATTGAGATATTCAAGCCAGGAAATATATTATTAATAAATTTCTACTGTTTACAGATCAATAAACTGATTGATATTAAAAAAGAGTTAATTTGTCGTATTATATGTTAAATTCTAGAATTCAAAATTCGAATGATATTATACAGGGTCTTCTCTATAATAGTGGACGGTCAGTAAAAAAATTTAATGGGGTCTAGGCTAATTATATTAAAATTTTATTCAAAAAAATAATTTTTTAACTTAATGTTTCTTCATTCTGAATAATAAAATCTATTCACTTTACTATTACTAACTTCAAATTTTTTTTATGAAACAGGTGGGATTGGCTTTAATTGAATGGCACCATTGTTTTATATTCAAGAGTGCAATAAATTGATATGAGAGGATTTTCACGGGTTCAACATGTTACAATGAAAAGAGTAACGCAACTTCCTTTTGCTCCGAGGGCCATAAAGCGTTCTCGCAAGTGGATATATAGAGAATGGTCTCGTCACACTGGTCACCTGGCGGACCTTCATCCTTCAAACTGATTTATCGGAATATAATCCTAACACGGTCTTTAAGAAAATCATTCGTATTGCCATCGATGCAAATCCCAAGAAATTGTATTCCTTCAATGATAACATATATAACAAAAAGAAAATTTAATAAGAACGGAAAAAAAATATTTTGAATATTATTTCCATTTTTATTAGTTAGAAAAAATTTCATAATATGAATCATATTCTAAATAATGACTCAAAATAGAAATTTCAAATATATATCCGTGTAATGAATCAAAATAAGACAAAGAAAAGATATGTACATAAAAATTTATTTCATTTGCAAAGTTTATACGATTCTTTCACAATAGGTAGTTAAATCTCTCTTGTTCGATTGAAAATACATAGAGTTAGAATAGATAATTTATTGTTGATTACTAAACTAAACACTGTTAGTTGTCGCCCAATAAAGAAATAAGTTATTAAAAAATTTAATTGTTGATATTTAAGTCCGTTTTGGGGTTTAGTGAGATCTAATCAAAAATCATCTCTCAATGAATTTAAATAAATATGCAAGTCATTAAATGTCAAAAATGCTTTCACAACTATATTATTCTAAATCCTATTCTAATCATTTGTCTGTGTTTATGTGATTTGCTTCAACCAGTTTAAACCACTTGTAAGTAAATAGATTTTTTGTTATAGGTTGTGTTTGTAAATTTTTTATCCAGGCAAAAAAATAAGTGAGGGAATATAAAATTAGCTCCTTAATGAACATTAATTATGGCATTAATATCATTTTAGAAGAGATAGGGAATATTAAATAATTCTTAGGATGAGGTGGACATCAGATGTAGATTATATGGGATGTGATTCTATTCTATATCTGCAATGTTGGATGGTGCTTGTCAGTTCTTTAAACAAGCTATATTCGAAACTGGTGGTTCGTTAGCAAAAAATCAACAAGTTTTTTTTAGATAGAACGGCTATAATAAATTGGAAACAAAGAGATTCATCCATTTATTTGCTTAATGAATGTAAAAGTCTTTGGACACATGATAAAAAACTCCTTTTCTAAAATAATTTTAATTATCAATAAATTTTTGATTAGTCATCAATGAAAAATATTTGTTTTGCACTTTCGAAAATTACATTATTACCTGTTAATAAATACAATAAATGAATATATTCATTATTAATGTATCATATTTCTAGAAAGGTTGTTGGTTTATGTCAACGGCCAAACACACAGACCGGTTAACAAACAATTCAGTAGCAAAGGAAATTAATAACAATAAATTTTTATTATATGTCATTAGAAATAATTAGAAATTAGAAATTTTTTATTTATAAGAATTTTGTAATTTTATAATTTATTTTTATATTTTTAGAAAATATTTTATTGTTAACGTTAGACTCGAAGGCCTCTAAAATGTCTATTTTCTTTGAAATCTAAACATCAAAATTTTTGGTAATCGTTAAACTTTTTCTATATTACTTATATAAGTAAGAGAAAGTAAACTGAACAATGAATGCAATAAATAAAAAAAAAATCAATTAATTACAGTAAAGAAAATTATTAGTTGATTTTAAATTCTAACGTTTATTTAAACTTTCAAAAACGGCTAATTTTTTTCTAAGAAATTTTCCAAAAAAAAAAAAAGGATATGAGTAATTTTTTCATTAAAACACAATTTTTTTTTAAATTAATACCAGAATAAATAGTAAAATTGCCTTGGGGTAAAAAATTCCACTAATTTGAGAAGGGTGCCAAACGAGCGATACCGTTGGCTTTTTTTCCTTTTAACATAATAGCAGGTCGTTATTAAATTGGTTGCTATTTCCTAACTGTGCACTTTATGGTTTCAGAATGAATTTTGAATGGACCAACGGAAAGATAACAAGCTTCACATCAAGTTTAATGGATGGACATCCAAATTTTTTTTTAATATTATAAAAAATAAAAGCAAGACAATTAGAGACATGCTATATTGTTACTGTAATTCTTAATAGTTCAGGAGTTTTAATTTAAAAGATAGTTAGAAATTCTAGAAAAAAATGATATTCGGGCACAATCTTAATTTATTTGCTTTTTTCGAAAGAAACAGTGTAGTTTGCATTTTATATATATAATATTTTTAATTAAAAACTTTTTTTTAGAAAAAAAAAACACTCTCTGGTGGAGACAACAACTTTACGCCTCTAAAATCTTCAAAATATATTCTTCGTAAAAGCTACATTTAAGATACTAACATTGTCAAGGGGGGTGGGTTCGGATCCCAGGCAGTTCAATGAATTTATATCAATTGGATACCAATATAAATAAATATGCTTGGATAAGGTATATTGTATTAAGTTTATTCATGGATTGTTTATATGGCCTCAGATGCCGAAAATACAAAAAACTACGTAGAGATGGAGTTGCTATGATATACGTCCAATGGAAAGGACGTAAAGAAGGATTCTCTCTCAATGATGCACACTTCGCAAGAAGTAGACTACATACCGGTGTTGAGAGAGTCCCTCCTCAAACTAGGACTTCCTCCCTGCATAGTATAGGTTAGAATGAAGGGAATGGGTGAAATTAGATACAGAAGTTGTTAGCTAGCTAGAAATGAATATAGGAGTAGTTAGGATACCCACTAATTTCACGGGGAGCCGATAGATGGCTCTGGCCAGAGGTCGACTGGGTTTGAGGTATGTGCTCTGTGTACTAAAGCACCTCTGGTAGATAAATGGGGACCCCGGTAGTTGAGCCTAAACGGTCCAAATAAAATAAATAAGTAAAAAAAAAAATATCTTCCCTGAGATAAATTTAGAATTAAAAAATTGGTGGTACCACTATTTACCTTTCTAGAACTAATATACCATTAATAAAAAATATATCGACTCAAAAAATCTGGTGTGACAGCAATCACATTACTTTCTTATGTTTAATCAGATAAGAGAAAATGTACACGTAGTCACAGTAGAATCTTTATTTAATAATACTCTTGAAATTTCATTTTTATAACAAAGTTCGCGAGTCACTTCAGAATTCATTTTTAGGTTATATTAAGAGAATTTAATTTTTAAATTAGATAATTGAAGAAATTTTTTTCAGCGTAAAATTTATTTTAAAACATTCGATGTAAACTGCCTAGGCGGAAACGATGTAATGTATAATTTATTTGCGTTAACGATTTACGAGTCAGAGAACACACAGGTACTGAACATAAACATAACCTACCAGTGGAGTAGGTTGTGGTGTTAAATAAATTTTTGGCACAGAGACCTCCCACAAATAAGAGCCGATGTATAACCGATGGTATCTTCTTCTCCACCCACCTGTACAGACGGAAATCGGGAAAGGATTTATAGTAGTTTTTCAATGGAAAAAAAGATGAGATGAACCCAGGGGCGATGGTCCCTTAGAAACCCCATTGATTAGCAAATGAATTAGTTGCAGGGGCGGAGGAGGCGCCAGTCTCGAACAAAAGGTCTCCTGCCATGACAACGCCCAGGGTACCCCCCACACCCAAAATATATTCAATAACCAATCATAAATCTTAAGAAATTATCTTTGCTTAGAAATTATTTAGAAAATTAACTTGATAGAAATAATTTGGAAATTAAGTAAATAAATTATAATCCCATTAAAATTGCAATTCAAATAGATTTGCAATTATTAATAGAGAGTAGGCTCAGATATATTGAAAAGAGAGAGAGAAGAATTCAAGTTTCCTTTTTTCACATAATAGACTTATGATAAATTAATTTTGAAAATTTTATTTATAACCCATATTCAGAAGTGATCCTAATGAAAATATTTACTTAGGGGAAATTTTCTATGTTTTTTTTATATAAAATTTTTTGAATTAAAATTTTAAGAGACTAAGAAAGATTGTTAAATTATTTTTTTTATTTTCTTTTAATTTTTAAACAATTTTTATATAATATTTACAATACATGTTTTTTCGGCATCTGAGGTCATTTGGCCTCTGACCTTATTTATTTATATTAATTGGTATCTAATTGATTTAAATAAATTTTCATCGGACTGAATGGGTTCCGAACCCACTTTCTCTTTTAAGGCTATCAAT
>JAAAKE020145170.1:0-13144 GCA_010014785.2 Anisolabis maritima | reverse complement strand
AAAAGATTTTTAAGAAAAATAAAAAAAAAATATTTCTCTTATTTGAACTTTATAGTATTTAATAATTAAATTGTAATTTGGACTTGGTAGTCTTTCTTTATTAATTTTGCATTGTTTTTTTTTTTTTTTATTGGGATAATTAATCACTTTATAAAGTAAATATTAATCCATGTAATATTTATTTTATTCTACTAAATCACTTTTAAATTTATCTTATAATATCAAAAAAGAGAAATCTAATTATTTTTTTTTTTTAGGTCTTTTTCGGTATTTATTTAGACTCTGACCTAATTTGTTAATATTAATTGGTAGCCAATATAATATAAATACATTTTTAACGCTCAGGATAGGAAGCGAACCAGTGACCTTTGGTACGTGAGGTGAGGCCTCTACGTCTGTGCCAAGGGGTTCATCTAATTATTAATATAACTAATATAAAGTTCAAGAGAGGGTCTAATTATTTTAGATGCTCTTAAAATAAAACTTTTTAATAATTATTTTAGTATTGAAAAAGATTTAGTCCCTCTGCTATTGAATTATTTTTAATTAAAAAAAATTTAAAGAGAGATGAATTTAGATATTCGTGAAAAAATTATTGTTAAAAATATTAACAGATTGTCACATTTAGGAATAAAAAAAAATTTATTGGCAATTTTAATTCATTGCCTATTGTTCATATTTTATTTAAATATTTTTTAGTCTTTTTCGGCATCTGAAGCCATTTAGATTCGGTCATATTTATTTCAGTAGCAACAGACTGTCCATCCGCCATGGCCGTTTCAACTCTAAGAAATAAAATTGTTGAACACTAATTTTTTTACTCCTATAAACACATTGTTTTGTTGGACCGCTAGTTGCAAAATGCCCCCAGAAAAAAAAGGTTCCAGACCGGTCCTGGTAGCCAATATAATTTAAAGTTAGCGAAAACCCGAGCCTTAGAATGTGAAGGGACCTACCTCTGCTCCAAGGGACAGGGGCTAATTTAATTTTTTTTTCCTCTCAGTTGCAGTCCCATAAATAAGACGGACTTAATTTGAATTCTGTGAGTAGTTCCCTTCTCGTAGGGCAAAAAAAAAAAAAAACTTTTGGAAGGGTTTGAACTTCGAGAGACTCTCAACAAAGAAATTTTATCTCATTAAACAAGCCATCGAGAGAGATAAATAAATAAATAAATAAAATATCTTCTGAGTAATAGAATTTCAAATAGGAATTGTAAATTATTGATAAGATATTGATTAAAAAAAAAAAAAATTATTACTTATTCGCACAGGGAATTGAAATCATATTTTCTCTCCATCATAAATTTCTATTTCAATAAATTTTAATAAATCATATAAATCAAATATCTAGTTCAATTTTAATGATATCGTAGGATAGATAATAATTCTACATTTACTTTCAGGCACGCTCTGATATTGAACTTTTTTATTTTATTTTTATTTACTTCTTAATAAAATATAAATATAGTAATCAAAGCCCCCCCCTACCCCCTCCCGCGCATCATAAATAATTTTCTCTAACTGGATCCTTTTATCTATTTATATTAACACGGAAAATAAGAGATGTAGAATATATATATATATATATATATATATAAAATTTCAAGTTGATTGTTGAGATTAACTCAATCTCTCGTGGACCAAACCGTAAAAACACGAATGGAAAACCTTTCTGGAGATATATATATATGTAATAAATATGGAGAAAGAGAAAAATTTAGCGCCTTTGTGAAGGAATACAATGATACTTTTCAGAGTACTCCCAAATTTTTACCTGCTTATCTATTACATGAACAGTTAACGGAAATTGCATCTAGTGAATTAAAAAAAATGAAGGAGATTTAGAGAAGGCTTGAAAAGAAGCATTCGTAAAGAAACAAATTTATTCTATAATAGTAAAGAGATTCTTGGAAAAAAGAATCTTCGATCACTGGAAGTGTAAATTTGAAATTGAGCACCTTTGGAGTTTTTTTTATTATGAAGTTAGTGTATTTTTATTTTGATTATAGGCAGTTGGATATTCTGGGTTTTTATTTGAATGCATTATTAAGAATTATATTTCATCATGAATCTTTTCCATAATTAATAAAAGGACTTTTATTCAAGTGTTTGTTTTTAGGAAGGTACTATTATTAAATGTATAATATATTGGAATGTATTTAATTGATATTAATAAATGTTTGTTTTTAGCAATCGTTTGTTCATTTTATTAAAGACTTACATTTATATGATATCCTTCAACCGATCTCGACCAAGGCAACGACTTCTGACATCGATTCAGTTGTGTTTTTTTTTTTTTAACTGACGTATCTGAATCATCAAATTTCATAATATTTTACCTATTATTAAATTGATTATTTTCGGAATTCATATATGTGTGGTAATTATCCATTAAGAGCAGATTGTTCAATCGCTTTTGGGTATGACGATTGCAGGATGCGAGGATTTTGCTTGCCTGTCTTCCAGAGGACCTGAAGCTGGTTCTGACCAGGACCTAAACGTCAGCAGTAAATGCTTTCTCTCTTATTAATTTTTCTTCTTGTTACAGAACCACCTCGATCCACATTTAGATTCCTTCTCAGAGGCGCTCAATTTATCCCTCTCTCTCCATATATATATATATATATATATTCTACATCCCTTCTTTTCTGTGTTAATATAAATGTATGTCACAGAATATTCCCTTGTTTTAAATGCGAAGACAGACCGTAAGATTAGATGGAGAGGAATTAGGCGCAGGCAGTCAAATAAAAGTCTCTCTCTCTCTCTCTCTCTCTCTCTCTCTCCCCCTTAAAAAAATGAGATGTTTCAGATAAAATTTATAATATTTATCCATCTTCAGTCTATGCGAGAGAGTTGAGTCTATAGATGCATAAATAATCTTAATATATTCATAATTACGAAATCAATTAATAAAAGATTAATATAGTGATATATAATATTGTAATTTTTTTTTTTATAACACAAAAGAAATATATAAATAAATTGCCTAATTGTACAAGTCCTCGATGGCTAGGTCATAGAGACATGAATGTCAAAGACAAATGCAAATTTATCAATTACATAACATCAAACAACAAATATAAAAAAAAATAGAAATATAAATGTATGCTTATTTACATGTCCATACATTTATATTGAAAGAAAATAATTAAACATTCCGCGCGATCACACGTGACCAACGCATTAGCTATTAATTGGTCAAATGATGATATGACCTCACTCTATCTCATCTCTCCGTTTGAGAACTAAATAAAATTTTCACACAACTCTAGTACTATTAGGACTTGAGAAAATTTATAATAGATTTAATTAATTGTTAGTTCGAATGAATTTTTTATTCAAGGGGGAGTAAGAGACTTTTATTTGGCTGCCTTACTCTTCACCTCATACACACACCTAAATACAGACCGTATGATTATTTTGGACAAAATATTTTAATTGAAACTTCAATTTTGCTTTCCGGGATATATAATAAATATCAAACAAATAAGTGCTTTACATACCTAATATTAAAGAGACTCTCTTCTCTCTCTCTTTCTCCTTTTAAACTTTTTTTTGAATAGTATGTGTTATATGATATTTTTTTGCTAGACTTTTTTAATTAAAGAGATAATTTAAGGTGACATTATTTTAGTATGATGATCAATATTGGGGTGAAGAGAGAAAAGAATGTCAAAGGGCAGTCAAGATTTCCTCTTAATTGATTATGAAGCCATAATTTTTTTTTTTTTTTTGGATCTTTATTTTAATTAAAAAAAAGTTACCAAACTTTCCATCCCTTAACGAATGTTTATTTTTATTGCTATATTTAAATAATGTTGTTGACTTAAATAAATATGTTTTTATTAATTATATATTTTAAAATAAATAAATAAATAAAGTCGGAGAGATAAAATAATATTTCAGTTTCTCTCTTGTAGATTTATTATTTTATACTCAATTTTTTAAGAATAAAATCCCCTTGCACTCAACGGATTATTATGAAATTTAGTCCTGGGTGGGAGGCAAATGATTTAATTATTTACACCAAGTTTCAAAAGATTTGGCCGATGAGATGCTGAGAAAATCATGATTTTTAATAAATATGAGGCGGGTTCTTTTTTACCGCCCCCTGAGGACAGATTCACTCAAAATTTTAATACCTTCTTAGCTTCTCTAAGGAATATAAATATGTAAAGTTTCATTCTTCTCCGATGATTGATTCCAGATATTTAAGCTAATAAAAATGCTAAACTCCTACACATATTAAAGTTTTTTTTTTTTTTTTTTTTTTTTTTTTTACATTTTTGAGGTCGTTTTGACTTCACTATTTTAAACAATTGGGGGAGTTAAATTTTTCATGACTCCACTTCCCCACTATCTATCATATATAATAGTGTGGAAAAGTAAAAAAAAAGCCATTAAAGTTGCAAAACCTTCCCGCAAATAAATTCCCTTCCGGTCAAGTTGGGATATGGAATATGAAAGAAATTTTGGTTTTAGGATAGAATTAATTTTAGATTAATTCGGTGATATATATATATTTAAATATTCTACATCTCATCATTTCTGTGATATTAAGAGTGATGTGAAAGGACCCGGGGGCGGGGGCGGAGGCGGGGAGGTTGCTGGGTAGTACTGGAATATAGATTATTTCTATTTTAAAAGACTGGACTCCGTATATTTATACGAGTTTATTTATACCACTGTGGGACATATTTTTCTTCGAAATCTCTCTCTGGTTTGAGAGAGAAATGCTGTCATAGCGGATTGGATTAAAGTAGATGGAACTTTCACCCGAGTGCCCTTTTTCCCTGACTTGACTGATGTATTCTTATCCCTCTCCACAATCAGAGGACAGACAGCATAATAATGAGGGTTTATCAAAGTTTACAAATAAAAATTTTTATAAACTTTACTGGAATTAAAAAAAAAAAAAAAAAAACTATCTTGACAGATATTAAAATTAAGTTTTAAAACTCTCACACAAATAATTGGTGAAACGTAACGTAACGTAACAAAGGAGAAGGAGGTGGTGGTGGTGGTTATATACATAGGCACTATACCCATGGAATTTAAACTATCTGCACTTTAATAAGATAGGGAGGGATAAGATATGGTGAAATTCTCAAGCAAGCAGGAGGAGGAGGAGGAGGCGGAGCGAGCGTAAAGTTTTCTCTCTCCTGAATCGACTTGACCTTGCTTACGTTATATTCATACATCAAATTATTGAATAATTTGCATCATGCTTTGATAATAATAATAATAATAATAATAATAAACTTGTTATCAAAATTAAATTCCTCCACTATTATTATTTATTTTATAAATATTTGCATATTTTCGGATATATATATATAATGAGTTTGCTTTATGCCTTGCAGAGTTTCAACCTTTTGGCCAAAAAATTATCTCCATACTAAAAGATTTAAAATAAAAAAAAAATAAAGACAAATAATAATATATACAAAGCGTAAATAACAAATTAAAATAAAGAAATTCAAGCACTAACAACTCTTTAAAGAGATGTAGTTAAGCAAAAAAGTTACTAAACAATATATGAATTAATTGTAAATACTTTTATGGTATTTTTGGATATAGTCGAAAAAAAATTTAATTTAAAAAAGACAAAGCAAGAGAAAAGCTGATGTTTTATAGCATGGGCTTCCAATCATGGACCACATATGAAGGAAAAAAAAATTGTCCCAGGACTAATTTTAATTTTAAATTATGTGGTTTAAAATAAATAAAAAAATTATAAAAAAATTTTATATTAAACCAAAAGAAACTAATACACTAAGAATATGCATTATTAACACAGAATTAAAGAGATGTAGAATATATATATATATATATGTATATTTTTAAAACTCTTTTTCGGATCTGAGGCCATTTAGATTCCGCTCTTATTTATTTAAAAAGCCACTAACTATCATTTATATATCCAAGGGAATTTTGTTGCTGTTTTCGCTTTTTTTTTTTTTTTCAATTATTTCTTTCATACAAACCTTTAATACCAATAATAAACTTGACATCAAAATTAAATTCCTCTAGTATTTATTTTTATTATTAATTTTATAAATTTTTATTTATTTTCAGATATAGCTTAAAAGATAATTGAAATGCCTTAAAGAATTCCAACCTTTTGGTTTATCTTGAATCGCAAATAGAGATAAAAATATTCTTTTGGAACTAATTTTAAATTAAATAATTAAGATATCAAATAAAAATTTTTAGAGATGTATAAAAGGAATAAATAAAAAACAACAATTAATCCAAAGAGACTAATACATAAAGAATATACATTAAAACCAAGAGATGTAGATGATATATAACCATATATATATATATATAGTTATTAAACAAAACATTAGTAAACAATATATCTACTAAGAAATGTAGTATATAATTTTGTGTCCGCATGAGAGGTGATCTCTTTTCGATTGGAAATGCATTTAGTCAGGTGAGATTTCTTTTAAAAGCTTACTTACTTATTACCTATTAAGAAAAATTATAATTATAAAGAAAATATACCAACTTTCTCTATTTACATTTATAGTACCTGGGACACCAAGCTTCGCTCGGTCCTTTTTTTTTTAGTCTGAAGCCATATAGACTTGAAACAATTCACGATATGTTTATTACGATACTTGTTATCCAGGCATATTTATTTATACCAATTGGTATCCAATAATAATTTTCATTGAACTGCCTGGGATCCGAACCAACACCCCTTGGCTTTTAAAGTTATAAATATTTACAATGTCAGTATCTTTAACCTCTCGGCCACGGAGGACGTAGTCTAAATGGCCTCCGATGCTGAAAGAAACACTTAATAGATACAAAATATTACAATTTTTTAAATCCGGTAGATGAAACCTCGACAGATGATTTACCAGCCCAAAACAAATGTGAATTTCAAAAAATCCTTGCCGTGCCGTTTTCGAGCTAAAAAAACATACAAATATATATATTTGTATATTTATTTTCTTCTATATATTTACCTGCTCCATCTTCTTTTTCTACGTCCGTAATAGACGTCTTTTATTTATTTATTTCCATATTTTTATTTGTTAATATTTAATCTTATTGAGATTTAGTAAGATTAATTAAAGAAAGATGTAAGAAACTCTGTTGATTAACAATATTTTTGTGAGTCTATTCCTTTTGCTGGTGGATCAAGTGGTCCCCGGGAGTCCAACCAAGGATCTCCAGACTATTCGGGGCATCGGTGTAAAAGAAATATACTCACAAGATAATTATTAAAATAAGATGACAATCCCATGTCAGATCGAGGCTGTTGAATTCAAATGCATATGTGTCGAAAAATTATTAATATCTATAGATTAGTTTTTATTACCACTTTAAGATAGGTAGGCTATTCGGTGTTAGAAAATGTAGCCCAAGAGGGCGATTAGTAGAAGAAGAAAAATTATATGGCTCATAGGACAAGGAAGCTTAGTTGCTTCACAGGAGAAGCCTTTTATTAGAACATATTATCGAAATATAAAATTCTTTTTCTTTTTGTCCCAATATAAAGAAAAGTAAATATTGGTGTGTGTGCCAAATATTAAAGATGATTGTCAAATAAAAAAATACTAATTCTTTGGCAGAAGTAAAATTTATTATCAGTTCGGTTATTCATCAGCGGAAAAGGCAAGAAATCAAATTAGAGTGGGGTGAGGAACAAGTATATTGGTAATCACCAAAAAGACTCTCAAGACTCACAAAAATATTCTTCAAATAAAAACTAAAAAAAAAAAAAAAACTTATTCATGTTGAGCGGCTACGTAGAGAGAACCTATAATAAATATTCATCGAATTACAAATCGAGAGTGCTTTTCGAAATAGGAATGCCTTCACATATTTGAATCCATCCGATTAATGCCAGAACGATATCTGATCTGACTTTATTAAGGGGATTTATAAATAAACGTAATATTGAGAGCTGCTAAAAAAAAGGAACTTTCTTTTTTTAGATATGGCATTTGAAAATTAAACAAATTTGCATATCTAACTTTAAATTAATTTTTGAAAAAAAAAAAAAATTTAAATTTGAGGTTAAAAGTAACTGATCATTATATGATCTTTAGAGTTTGAACTTTTCTATTGGGTGGGTATTAAAGTTTTTTTTTTTTTTTCATCATTGAATCTGAAGCTACTAGATTCCACGTTCTCCTTCCATATATGAAAATAGCCTCTATGATAGGTTCCCAAAATGGTCGATGGTAGCCTCAAATTCAACCGAGGGGACGACGGTGTAAGACGAAAAAAAAGTTTAAAATTTTTTGTATTTGTATGATATATTACATAAAATTATTAATTTTTAATTCTATTAAATATAATATGCAGTAAAAATTCCATATTGTTATTTTGTTGATTTCGTAAATTTATGTTAAATTTATCGACAAGGAGTTTTATTTACAAAATAAGTTTGCCTCGGATAGAGAGATTGCAGAAATAAAGTCTCTACATTTCACTTTTCTTGTTTGTTCATAAAATATTTGATTTGAAGGGGGCGATGAGTAATGGTTGGGAATCTATGTTTTAGAGTCTCGTTGGAATTAAGTTAATATTTTGCGTAATCCGTACTTCGTTCCCTGGCTGTGAGAGTACTACCTATTATTATTTATCTCGAAATATTTATAATATAATCCCTATCTTATAGTAAAAAAGAATTTTTACAGTCATATATATCTGTAACTGACTAACAGGGACGGGATGGTTTCCAGTTTCCTTCCCCAGTAGGATAATATGCATATTTGAATGAGGATTAAAAGCTTTATCCCCTCGGCTTCTCTTCAAATTTAAATAATGCCGGTCCTTTTGTTTCTTTTTCCTTTTTTTAAAACCTTATTTTGGATATAAATTAATGCAGGTTATAATAGATAGTTGTGTGAGGAAGCTAGCTCGCTAGCATTTGCGGAACTAAAGCTTAATTCTATTTGAATAGGGAGAGAGCCCTATATACCTTAACGCTCTTTTGTCTCAGCCCTAAAATGCCTGTGCATTCATTGGGTTTGAATCTAATTTGCTTTATACATTCCAGAGGATGCAGCAGCAGGAGCTACTTTAACGTGTTAGCTTGTTGATCACATTCTCTTCCCTTTTATATTTACCCTCAACGTTGAATTGAAGTCAAGTTTGAACAAGAAAGTATTGTGCCTTGCATAGAGAAACTTTGCCCAAGAAACAAAAGATATGAAATTAGAATTGTAATATCAGAGAATCTTCCAACTCGACAATTTAAGATTTCTTCTGAATTTAGATTGGCCAAGGATAGAGGTCGGCAACCTTTTTTTTTTTTTTTTTTTTTTTTTTTTGATAAAATGAATTTATTTGTGCTTTGCTGCTTAAAGGTACTATAATAAGAAACAGTGACTTTCAATTATTTATAATTATAAAACGGCAGCGCAATCGGCGGCTGATTTTGCGAAAGTAGCGCGGCCAACGGAATGAAAGTCAAATTATTTTTCTTGACAAAACCTCCTGTATCCACTTGTAGGTTTTAGTGAAGTTTCTTATACTTAAATTTAAAATTTTATTTTGTTATACATTTATTTTTTATTAACTTAAAAAGAGACATTGTCTCTGCCGACCCCTGGCCTAGGCCTTTTTGTGTGTAGGCCCTTCTTCCACGCAAACGCATTTGCAAATGGATCTGACCCAACTCACAACTCCAACTCTCCCCCAAGATCTTCGTTGTCAGCGCTGAATCTGGGATACATGGCCCGGAGAACGCCATCGATATAATTAAATTTTAAAAAGTCTAATGGCCGAAAAGACTCTAAATAACTTGGTCGCGTTTAATTAGTTTAAAAAAATGGCAGATAAAGAGAAGTTTTTCCCACTAGATAACTAGATAGGTGAACGAACAACGCACGTCTGATATATATATAATCGCACTAGAGTTGCGTTGTGTCGATAGTCGAAGCACCTTGATAAAAATACCGGAAATGTTATGATAAGATTAGAAAATGACAATAAAATTTAGTTAGGAATGTGCATTTTTGTTATTTTACACCGAAAAGTAAAAATAATTTAGTTTTCACTTATTAAATTTAGTATCTAAGTATTTGAATAAATTTTTCTAAATCTAAAAGTATAATATCAATATTAAGAATTTTTATTATATTTGAAGGTTTTTTTTTGTCTTTTTCGGCATTTAGACGGTGACCAATAGAATATGAATAAATTTTTGTCGCTCAGAACCGGAAGAGGACCACTAACCTTTGAGGCCTACCTGATGCGAGACCTCTACTTCTACTCTAAGGGACAAGGCGAAGAATTTGAATTATATTTAGGAATGAAATTTAATACTCAGATATTTACATTAATTCTTCATGAAATAAAATAAAATTGACTTGAGTATAAAAATATTTTAGAATGATTCATAATAAAATTAGATAAAATAAATTTTGAACTCAATTTTGTAAAAGTCAACATAATTTAGAAAGGTTGGAATACAAATTTATTAATTTTTACCTATATATGAAATACATGTATATAGTGAGAAAGAATTGCGATGGCAAAAAATGTCGAGGACTATTGCAACGGAAATACAAGTTTTGTGGTCGGAAGGGGGGGGGGGGGTCTCTGTATGTGTTTGTCTGTAAACAAAAAATCCTGAAATTTTATATTTACGCTACGTATTCTTGTCGTATGCTCTTGAATAGAATCGGCCAAAGTGTAATAATATTTTAGTGATGTACTTTTTTTTCGATTTTCTCAAAATCACTCTAACAATTTTGATTAAAATTCATATACCAATTAATTATTCGATAGTCTTAGAAATGTATTAACCCTTATCACCTCCCAAAAAAAAAAAAATTGTTTGGGACCCACTTTACTCTTATACGTTTTTAGATTTACTCTAAAAATATTAATTAAATCGGCTATATAACAAATTAGATAATCTTTAAGCATTTTTCACCTCAAAATAGTGAGGGACCCTCAATTTAAAGGTTCCTCTCGAACACCTGCACAAGATGGGCAACTGCGCACTTCGCTTGCGCTGATTAGAGACAGTCGCCAGCCTATCCTATAAACGCCATAGCTTGTATTGGCTCCTCATGGACCAACATGTTCGACGCTGGTGTGACAGCATATCACTCAGAAAGTTGTGTGGTGTGCGTTTAGTCAAACCAGATTTTTTAAATGTAGCCTTATTCATAATTCATTAAAATGTTATTTGATCAAAAGTGAATAAATTAAAAAAAAAAATTGTTTTATCTTTTCGGCATCTTGGGCCATAGGCTTTAAACGATCCCCATATTATAAATTTATTACGATACCATTAGCCGGTCATATTTATTAAGACCAATTGGTATCCATCGTATTGCCTGGGATCCAAACCCACATTTATCTCAAGGTTATGAAATGGTCACCTTTAACCACTTGGCCACAACGGGGGGGTCAAATTGAAATTAAGGGGAGAAAAATTTAACAATCACTAGATTTAATAACAATTCTGGAATATATGATGATAGTAATGAAAATACACCAAATTAATTTTGGACAAATAATAATTAAATTTAAATTGAAATATATAACGTAACTCTCATGTGAGAAATAATTTAAATTTACGCCATAAAAGAGAATTAATTAAATATTTACTACCTCTAGATTTATAATTATTTTCTCCGCTGAGCCAAATCTTTTGAAACTAGGTGATAATAATTAAGATAATGTTATTTTTCTTCACCTCTGGACCAATTTTCATAACAATCCCGGACCGGATTTATTCTAAAAAAACGAAAAAATGAAAATAAACAAACGTTATCAAAGAGAGTAAAATTGTATTTAATATCTTGACTTTTTTTCAATTCAATTAATGAAAAATCAACACGATATGATTTGCATACTCGAAATGGTCCCATCTTATATTCTCAGAGGTTAGCGATATGCGGAAGGGAAAGTGTTGCAACTTCGTTACCTATTTATTATTATAGGCTATTCTCACTTTGCCCATTTATACTTTTTTAAATAGCACATCGATCAAGAAAAAAATTCTTTCGCTAAGTAAAAAGACTCTCTCTCTATTAGACTATGCACTAGACAACAATAGATGAATCTAAATTGAATTTGGTGTTGGAAGCTCCTCCTCCCTCTCTCTTGGCCATTAGGATCCATTAGCATGAGCTGCTATTTTAACACCTTCTCAAATTGTGGACTATGTGTGTGTGAGCAACATCACACATACGCATATACATAGAAAATAGCCTCTGCATGTATGAAAAGCCAAGATTCCCTCTCTCAGGGGGTGATAACGGATAACAGACTCTCACTTGGCTTCACATTAATTTCTCTAATGGGTCTTTGGGACTGTGCACTGATTCATATAATTAATGCCATCGTCTTGTATTTCACCTATTTAATGACCAGATCTACACACCCTTCCCTTAGGACCCCTTCAAATGTGACATTGTGCTCTGTGTGATGTATTGAATCATTTAATCGTGGCGCTAAGTTCACTCACTGATCATTCAGATTAAATTAAAATGATGTTGAAAATAATTAACTCTCGTTCTATTATTGAGCTAACAATTAGGGAAGCAAGTAAAATACCAAGTTCTATTCGTTTCCGTTTAGGATTTTTTTTTTTTTGTAATTTCGTTCGTTTCTGTCAACATTACGTTATCATATAAGCAATTAGAGTAAATATTCAATTTATTTCTACTCTAGGGTTAGATTAAATAATATATATATATAAAAGGACAAATATCGGGGTGGTACTGGTTATTTATAATTTAAATTAAAACTCACCATTTTCATAAATTTTTATTCTTTTCACAATATAACATTTCAACATTTTTTACTAAATATTTTATAAAAATGAATGTGGCCCTAAAAATAAATTCTGACAATTATGTTTCTTTTAAAGTTTACTAACTTTTTTACTTGATTATACATATATATATATATATATTCTACATCTCTTTAATTCTGTGTTATTGATGTATATTCTGTGCGTTTGAGTTTTGAGTTTGGTTTGAATTGTTTGTTATTTATTCTTTTTATAAACTTAGCTATACAGTAATACTTCTGAAGTCGAACACAATCCGTTCCAGAAAAGTGGTCGACTTTCGAACGAATTTCCCCCATAAGAAATAATGGAAACGCAATTAATGTGTTCGAAGCCCCACTCGACAGGTATATATAAG
>JAAAKE020145159.1:0-13145 GCA_010014785.2 Anisolabis maritima | reverse complement strand
GGCTTCTCTATAAAAGAAGAACGTTATTTTTATATATTCTCTTATTCAATGGAAATTTTTTTCTCTAGAAATTTTAAATAATATTTATTACTATTATTATAAAAATCCTTTACATTTTGAATTTAAGAATTCAATCTGATCACCGCTTTCTATAAAAATATATAGATATGTATAACTATATATAATAAGCTATATATACATATGATCAATATTTATTATAGCACTCTATATAGCGCTATCGCATTTCACTCGATCATTTATAGGCGTTTTGATATTTCCGGTGAGAAATCATCAATCACATGGATAATCTCCACGACCTGGATATACTCACAATAGATCTTGATTGGCTAGAGAGAAACTATTAAGCGGGGAGATGGAAACTCGTGTTGCATGCGATTAGAGATGATCGTTGGCTTTTCGCTTGTTAGATGGACTCCACTAATCTTGGCAAACAATTTCATTGTGTGGGAGAGAAGCTTCTTAGCTTTTAAACTCAAACCCCTTGTCATTCCGATCACTAAAACCTACACATTCAATCTCGGGAAGTTAAGGTATAGGATAAGCTTTTATTTTATTTTATTTTTTTTTCTAGAAATAACAAGAAATCCGAACAAAGAGATAGAGGTTGTTAAAATGTTTTTATTTTTAATTAGAAATATATATATATATATTAAAATATAAACTTTTTCCTTTCGGCCTTGAACACATAAACGATAATTTACACTGGGTGCTTTAATGCCCAGACACCTCGAACCCAGCCGACCTTTAGCATCTTTTAAATAAGCTAATGGTGAAACATGCCTCCTCATTTGTTAAATTTTTATGGATATTTATCCTTTTCTAACGACTCAAACAGATGTAGGCGCAGCACATTTTAAAAAAGTTGCATTCAGTCTTTCAATGTAGAGCCGATTTAATCAATATCGTTAAATTAGTTTAGGAGAAAATCTCAAAAACCCTAACAAGGTATCAAATACATTTCAAAGATCATCTAAAAAATTTTATTCAAAATCGTTAGAGCACATTTTGAGAAAATCGAAAAAACTAAAATAATTACTTCACTAAAGTAGTATCCGTTGGCCGATTTTATTCAAAAATTACGAGATGCAAGTAACCTACAGGTCTTAAATATAAATTTCCAGCCTTGAAGGTTTTTTCGTTTTCGAGAAATCTTGTTCACCCACAGCCACACAATTTTGCGAGACCTATTTTACTTTCTCTTAACTATATATATAGTGAGAAAGTATTGCGATCGTCAAAAAACCGATGTCGAGCTAGGGGACCCGTTGCAAAAAATCTGGTGTGACAGCTTTCTTTTTCTTAGGAAAGATTTTTTCTATACTAGAGAAATGAGAAGATGTTACATTTATAAATAAATAATAATCTTGTTCTCTCTTTTGGCAAGTGCTACTCTCTAAAGAGCATTTTTCTCCCCCTCTCTCTTTAATTGGAGCTCTGGGATTATTCCTTTTTTAAAGGTTTTCGAGGTGGATTTTATTTATTGAATCTAACCATCTTTCTTGATAGTTTAATTAAAAATTAATTATTATTTATTAGGAAATATTGTTTTATTTAGACATATCATTCGATGAGAAAATTTTTTTACAAATAAATACGATGTTTAGGCTTCCATCGCCTTTCAAACGAATTTAACGAAATATCCAAATGAAATTCCTCGGTCCAAACTATTTGCCTCTATCGATGTTTCGGGGCTATACATTACCTATCTTCAAGACATTCACCTTTACAAAAATGTCCATGCCTCCTTCAATTGTAAATTTACAATATTAAAGACCATTTGGGGATCTCGATATCGATTTTTTTTTGCGATTGCAATATTTTTTTTACTATATATTATATTTATAGGTAAGAGAGTAAGAAGAAATTTAACAATTTAAAAAAAATTGTCCCAGCTTAGTCACAACAGATTTTTTTACTCTATCAAATTCCAGTGATCATTTATTTTTTATATTGACTTAATATTACAGATACTATTCATATCAAAATAATCTCTTTCTCTGCGTATCTGTGTGTGTGTGTGTGTGTGTGTGTGTGTGTGTGTGTGTTTGAACAAGATGAATCACAAGACGAAAAAACATGGAAAGCTGAAATCTTACATTTAAGCTTGTCCTGTACATATTTATCTAAAGAAAATATATTAAATATATATATATAAAGACCTAAATAAATATATATAGTCTTTTTCGGCATCTGAGGCCATTTAGACTCTGACTTTATTTATTTAAATTAATTGGTAGCCAATATAATTTAAATAAATTTTTGTCGCCTAGGTCCTGAAGCGAACCACTGATCTTTGGTATGTATCTTTACCTATGCACCAAAGGACAGGGCTATATATATAATATATTTGGTAATAAATGAAATTTAATTGCTAATTTAATTAATTTGTTTTTATAATATTAATAATTGATAAATACACACAAACGAAAAATCTCTAAAAAAGAAAAGTAAAATAAATTAGTGAACCGGCTACCTAGGACTCCTGACGCAAAAAATCTAGGATGACAGCACACCACACAATATTCACCTTAAATAAGGGAAAGTTGCGTGATGTGCGGCTATCACATCAGATTTTTTATTTTATTAACATTTATTCCATTAATAATTATATCAATAAATAAAAGGCTTTAATATTAATATATATATATTCATAAACCTCTTCTTGTGTTATAATTAAAACGAATAAGAAAATTTAATCTCGATTTCAATTTCAATCCTTCAAAGTGAAATCTCAGAGAATGAAGGGAAAAGGAAACTGACATGAAGGATTCATATATTTTGGATATAAATTTCGTTTAACAAGAAGCAAGGAATGAATCTAATAAGAGAAATTTTTTAGGAGTCCCGGGCCTAACTCTTAAATGATTCCTGTCTAATCTCCCTTGCTAGACCTTCAAGTTAATCTCTTCCTTCCAATATGCAAGTTTTATGAAGGATAAAACTCCCTCCTTTAAGGGTGAATGAAATAAGAGATGGCACAAAGGGCGTGATATTCAGAATACATTCCTTCTTATATATATATATATATATTTCCCAGGCTCCCGGAACTTCTACTAAAAAATTTAATCATTTCTTGCGTTTAATAAATAAATACCATAACAAGAATGTTATTCTTAAAAAAAAAAAATGAAATTTTTTTAAGATTAAGAGAATTTTGGTACTTTTAGACAAGCGGATATATTGAAACCTCCCACTACCCGTCCCATAGGGGGACAATTTGATTTTTAAAAGAGTCAAATTAGTTATTAGAAGTGAAAGTTATGAATGACCTTTATAAGTCTTCCGAATTCACTTTTTTGAATGATAAGAATTATATGACACGGGGTGGGGGGAAGAGGAGGCGAGCACCAATATTTTTTCATCTATAAACAATACGAGAATAATGTATTGTTCTCCAAGCGATTTATATTTTCATATATTCATATCCCGATATAAAAACTTTTTCAATAATAAAACCTCCTCTATTTTCGCTCTTTAAAAGTTTCTTTTTATATTTAGACTAGCTGGAATTATAGTTATGAATTCTTATTTGTTTATTATTCACGTGCAACTCGAAACACGCTTTTACAATACACACCCCTTGTATGTTCGTAATGTATATCGTTAAATTCCATTAAACTAATATGCACAAGCCGTTCATGCATTTGAATAGGAACAAGATAAAATCATATGAAATGAATTTGTGATATTTAGTAAAAACACGGGAACATCGACCGGGTTTTAAAACAACACCTGTTCGTAATACCCTACAAAAATAAATTCATTTTATATATATTCAAATGTATATGCGTGGAATTTAGTATTAGACAGGTAGAATGGTTTTCGCTCTTTCCATTTTAAATATTTTATCTTTTTTGGCATATATTTTATTTAGCTTGCTTTTTTTTTTTAGAATTAATTCGTTTTTATTATTAATTAATTAATGTTTTATTAGCTACGAGGCCGAATTTAACATTCCAAAGGTCTTTGATGTGAGGCTTTTTGCCTTACCTTAAAATAACGATGTCATTTAGTTGCATTTTTGGCATCGCTATTCAAGAAGAGATTTTAGCCAAAGGGATAGGCGAACAAAGTGATTCCCACATAGCCTCAAATTTAAGATCTGAATTTGTAGATTATATTATATCCGAGTGTAAAAAGCCAGGCTCTGTGTACCATCCCAATAATATGCAAAGGAGGAATTCTTTTATATACTATTTAAGAAAGATGAGATTTTAACAATAAACAGGTCGGAGGGGGGGGGGGGAGGATTAAATTAAAATTAACACTAAAATTTTATTTTTTAGATAAAAATTTATCCCTCCAGAAAAAAAGACAAATTACTTCCAACTAATTTACTTTGAAAATATCATTTTCATACAGAAATTTTTTATTTATAATCATTTTTGACGCCAGTTATCGTTTTTAATTCAGGATATCTTGTGATTGTAAGATAATTTAAACTGATGACTATAAAATTCAAGACATTCCAGCCAATTCTAGCCAGGCTAACACTTCGGTTCTCGGGTTAGGCCATCATCAAAGTTGGCTAACTAGAAATGCGAATGCCACAAAATTCTTTCGCTGACCCTCCAACCCTACTGACGTTTTTATTTCTTGCCAATCAGCTCTGATGATGGCCTAACTCGAGAGCCGAGACGCTTGCCTGGCCGGCAATGAAATAAAAGCAAATGGCTACAAACTCTTGAGTTTTATTGAATCCATCATATTAAACATTTTTTTAAACTTATCGGCATTTGAGAATATCACTTACATATTTACTAATATCTTTTATCCAGTTATATTTATTTAAAACCATTAGAATCCAATTAATTTAAATAATTTTTTATTGATTTGACTGTGGATCCGACCCCCAACACCTATAACCTCATTTGGGTGAAGATTGCCTTTACTCCCTGATCTTTCGTAGGAAATAAGCAGAAACTGTTTAAATTTTCCATCTTCTCTGAAAGATTGGTTCTTTAATAATAATTTTGATGTCTCTATTGCCCATATATCATATCAATATTTAATTTCAAAGGCGTAGTCTGCCTTAAATTTTCTTGAAACATGTTATTAGATTAAATGCATGGATTAATCAAGAGCTCTAGGGGTGCAAACTTCTTTCTTCCCCCTTCGAACCTTTTCTAACCCCCCCCCCCCTCTAATAATTATTTTCCTAATTTCTTGAGTTAATTAGAGTTTTGTTTGTGTTGGTGTTTACGAGGTTTGCAGGGTTTGACTCACCGCCCTTTGCTTCGTTTTATCTTTAACTATAAAATACTACAGATAAAAATAGATAGGATGGCTCATTTGAAGCTAAATGACTTGAAACGAATAAATTTTTTTTCTTACTCATTTATTTTCTTTTTTTTTTTTTTTATCAGTTCATATGCTTCTGCTTTAATGATATAATATTCATAAAGATTTTGAAGGAAATACATTTTAATCAGAGATTTTCATATAATTAATTATTATTAATTATATAATAAAGTAATGTATTTGATTTTTAAATAGTAAGATGATCAACTCTTTTTGATGCCAAAGGAACCTGCCCTATCCTAAGAATTATAGTTATAAATAAATAAATAAATTCATTTACGACCTGTTTTAGAGGCAGAAGTCTTCGGTGGTTAGGTCCATATAAATATAAATACAAATTTATAAATTACATAACAAAAAACAAATACAAAAAAAAAAAAAAAAAGAAATAAAAATGTATGCTTATTAACATCGAAAGGAAAAATTTAAAATATTAAATATTTGTAAAATAATAAAAATGAATACTTATTCTTTAATAACATTTCTATTATTAAATATTATTTTTAATTCTTAAAAAGATATTTTTGTATGGTAATATTGCACATTCTTTCACGCAGAAAGTGTAAACAAGAAAAAAAAAAGATAGGAACAAGCCCGAACTGGCCATCTGGCATACCGGACGGATTGTAGAAAAGTATGTTATAGTTGAAATTGAATATTATTGATTAGATAGACGTGGCATTCACGGCTTCAAACTATTTTTTCTACAAAATAAATACATATAAGTTTAAAAAAAATATTAAAATGTTAAAAAAAATTAATAAATTATCATAGACAAAACAATTTGTTGTTATAATAAGAAAATACAAATGATGAACACAAATTTTCTTCAGAGAAAAGAAGAAAATGAAGACAAAACAGTCATTTATTAAGTTGTCAACGTTTCGAGGACTAAACATCACCCATCTTCAGGATTAGGTTATTAAAATAATTTATTTACCTCCATTAATCGTCATGTTGGTATATCCATATTTTATAATATACTGAATATTGTTCCTGACTACACAGGGAGCCACTATCAGAATAAATTTTCTTTTTTTAAAGCCTATAAACTATTATTATTATTAGGTTTTGGTCGGCGGGCCGATGAAAAATACCTAAAGAAAAATATGATCCCAATTCGATAAAGGATATGAAGCTGTGTTTGAGTAATCTAAACAATAAAGGACGTTTCGGTTAGTCCTATAACTTTATACAAAAGTGAAAGAGGAAGAGCGAGACTCGACTTCTAGCACCAACTTTCGAAAAAACTAAACATTGTATTCTAATTCTGCCATCTTTTTTTTTATGGTGAATAGTTAATTTCTAATTTGATTTGATAATTTATTCACAAAATGTCATCGATGGTATAAAGAATACAAAAGAGTAAAGTACGGTTTTTCAAGGGTTTATGAAAAAGCACTAAAAACTCCCCAAAGGAGTACGGTTAAGTATTTTTTCTTACTTACTAAAGTTTTTTTTTTTAAGTCTTTTTCGACAATTGATAGCCAATTAATTTAAATAAATTTTTGTCGCTCAGGATAGGAAGCGAACCACTGAACTTTGGGAGAAGCAAGAGCTTTACCTCTGCACCAAAGGACAGGGCTCTTACAAGAGATAAATTTAGAAATTATAAACAAAAATGGTAAACAAGAGATGATAGAGAAGAGCCTTCTTCACTATCATTTAAAATGTTTCCAAATTACCTTCTAGTCCGTGTAATAATATATAACTAAGCCAAACAAAAGCAAATTTATTATTATTATTTACATTTAATTTAAAAAAGATAAATTTTTTTTTTGACACTTTTGACTTTGTTAGTTTTGTTCTTGTGTTTATTTATAAATGGGTCAAATAACTGAATATTAACGGCCGGATTAAAATGGGTTAATTAGTATATTTATTTAATAATATATATATATATCTAAGCCAGTAAAGAGAGAACACGAGTCCTTTGCAAAAGGAAAGGAATAAACAAAAACAGAAGATTAAATAAAATTAATAACGATTGGCAATGAAATAAAACAAACATCAAATAAAATCTTAATTTGAAATTATAAATGTCCCCGAATACTTTTCAAGGCACATTCTCTCTTTCAAATTAAACGCATATTGAGATGCGTGTTAGGCGGCACAGGGCAGCATGCTCTTTTGAAGCCAAAGGAAGTGCGCTTACTAATTAACGCAGTCCTTGGCAAATAGCTGTATTTTGTCGCCTCACCCGCGTCATACATGTCTCGCTATGCGTCTTGCCTCAGTCAGGAACTGGCACGTGATTACTTCAGGAAGTACTATCTGGGATGAGTTACTGTTTTATTCACCAGGAAGGGAATAATAGAGTTGGGTAAATTTTTTCAATAACGTGAATTGAAACCTTATTTGCCCTCAGAAACTTAGCTTCTCTATCTGATCGATATGGCCACCGTGAATAAATACGAAAATTTGAAACTCACTTATATAAAATAGAATAAAAGTGAATAACAATTGCCCGGATGTTTAAAAATTCTAACAATATAAAGTAAGAACTCTCCAATTATCACTTCATTTTCGTAATAACTTTCAATATCGAAATTCTAATTATATAATATAAAATTATATGTTTCTGAAATGTAAATAAAATATTTGTACAAAAAACAATTTCATATTTAAAGATCTTAGAGATCTATCTAATCGATAAATTTTCCAAATGAGATAGTACTTAATAAATTTCACAATTCTAATACTATTTATAAAAACTTTGTTTATTATTTAAAAGCCAAGAATGTAGGTCGTCGTTGCCAAGGACGAGGCTAAGAGAGGATGCTGAAAACTCACAGTTGACAAAAAAGGCCTAATTTTTCTCACAAGTAAATAATTGTAAAAATTTCAAAATTTTGTTGTCACATCCCCCCCTCCTTGCCTCTCCTTAAAATGACTTAGCTACCCACCTGATCGTTTCTCAGCCTGTCTTAGTGAGCCTTTAAAGAAATCCACTGAAAACAAGTTGCAAAACAAACAATGGTAGGATGAGAAAATTCCAAACGAAATGCAATATGCACTAACAGAACTAGAAAAAAGGTCAAATCAAATTGAAACAGTTGGAATATTTATTTTACTATTTTTATTATAATTTTTTACGGCTGAGGTGGCCATTTAGAGTTTACAATTTTTCTTATAGAATATACGTTTAAATATTCAAATATCAATAGCTTCCGCCGGCGGAAGGATGAAAATCTTGATCCTCGGGGTCACCTATAGTTTCAGCAATGTTTAGAGTTGCTTATCAACAAATCCAGGCCCATCATAATTTAAATCCGTAGTAGAGTGAAAGAACAAAAAAAATGTTAATTTTTAGGTTGACATCCTATTCGAGCCCTACGCTCGTTACTGCGCGGAGCAGAGCCGTTGCCAACGTTATTGTCGCCAAGCACAGGCCGATTCCGAATTGTTCACCACGTATTTGGTGTGGTGTGAAAACCAAAAACAGTGCCTCCGGCTAGGATTGCGAGATCTCCTAGTACAACCAATGCAGCGACTTACTAAATATGGCCTTCTCCTACGGGCCGTACTTAAGCAAAGCGATGAGCCCCAGAAGGGGGCTCTCAGTGCTATGGTTACTGCTGTTGATGAGTAAGTATTCCTAAATATTTTTTTTAACAAACAAATGTACATAATAATATTTGATTTTAGGTTCGTGTACGGTGTGAACGCATCTCTGCGTCGGCAACACGACTCTGAACGACTGGATGCTTTGGCTGCTCGACTTGAGGTTCCTGATATTATCGAAGCAAAAGACGACGAACTCGATCGATTGGTTAAAGCCCAAACCGAACTCGATCTGAGAGCAGCCGTGCCTGGCTGTGCCCCAGGCCTGGTACGAAACCTCATCCTCGAAGCGGATTTCAAGTTACGGGACGCTCAGGGCTCCAAGGTGAGTGTTCAACATTCATTTTTTCAGCATGCTATCAAATATGATGGAATGATTTTCTAAACTCTAAGAAGCTTTTATAGAGAGGTTTCTATATTTTTATTTCAATGGAATTTTTTGATTTGTTTATTAGCTTATTCTCTTCTAAATTTGGTATGATTGTTATCTACAAAGTAAGTGTATAGTTTGAAGATTCTCTATTCTTGGCATACCTCTTTTGTTCATACTTATTGCAAAATTTTCTTACTAATATTCTAAAAGAGTAGATAAATTATTGCAATTTTCTATTCTTATAGCGATCAGGCTGCATATTTCGGCAATCCAATAAAAAGCTTAATAACGAAAACGAAACATGCGATTTTTGTATTTCTCGTAGGGTTTAACTAAAAACATGTGAACTGAGCTCATTAAGAGCTTTAAAATGATGATGTATTGTTTAACCCTCCTTTGTTGATTTGATAGTCACGTGACCCACTGTTATCCGATCGCTTAGAAAAAATATAGTGCAACGGACTATGCCTGATTATATGGTTAGGTCATTTGGGCAATGACCCACGTTAAATGACGAAAAAAGCTATCACAGTTTTAAAAAGTGGATGAATCCAAATTATCCATAGTTCTCAAATCCTCGACCTTTCAATTTTTTCTTTTATCTGTTCTATTTATTCTTTTTTACTGAACCATGCAAAAAAAAAAATTTTTTTTAGTCTTTTCGGCATCTGAGCCCATATAGTTTTGAAACATTAAACATTTATTTTAATAACGATAGAAATTATCCAGGCATATTCATTTACATCAATTCGTATCCAATTGTTAAATAAATTTTCATTGGACTGCCTAGGATCCGAACCCAAAGCCCTTTGTTGTGAAGGTTATCAATATTAACAATGTTAATATCTTTATCCTCTCGTCCACGGGAGTCGTAACAAAATATCGTCATATTTATAATTTATTTATATTTAATAATAAATAATTTATTTAAATTTAATTAATTTATATTTGTTATATCACATCACATTACATTTATATTGATTATTAGTTTATATCATTATAGAGATGATAACTATATGATAATTTATTGAAAGTATTTGCCCCCAAACCCCGAAGAGCATCTCTAAAAAAAAGGGGGGGTCATTATCACATGGATCAAGATCATGCTGGCGCTCCGAGATATACTAAACGCGATATATCGATATACTTGAACAGAAATTACCATCCGAAATTTTTCACATACTGAATTTTATTGTGAAATTCAAGGGATTCGACTATTCGAAATTAAAAAGAGTTCCAAGATATTTTCAAAGATGCATTCATCCCATTCCTATCACTACAATAGTTTCCAAAATATTTATTAAAGATTAAAAATCATTAATTGTTACTTTCTCAAATACGAAGTATAGGGAAAGTATTGTAATGGTCCAGATTTTGATTGTTCTTGATGTTTTGGACCTTCCTGAGTGCGAAAATACCATTTTTCGAATTATCTGTGTGTATGTTCATTAACATGATAACTCCAGCACTCTCTAACTAAATTTTATTTTCATTACAGTAGAATCAAATATCTCTATCAACTTTTCGGCTATTTCCCGAAATTGGTAATGGTACTTTACTGGAAACGATTTTATAAAAATCTCAAATATTATTTCATTGACACCCGTAAAATGTTGTATAAATATAAGACATCAATATCAGAGATAAGGATTGCAATAGGAAGTGATATTTTACCTGAAAAGTTTTTCTAAAAAATGTGGTTACACCTCTATATGTGTATACGAGAAAGTCGAAGAGAGATATTCTAAATATTTTATACAATTAAAATTTGCGGGCGCATTTTGAAACGCCTGTGAAAGGGCGTAACGAATGGAAATTATTAGGACAGCCCCGATGGGTAGCATCCAGTGATTCATACGCGCCCAACCCTTCTTGCTATTTATTCCTTGATTTGTGTTTGACATTATGCGACCGGCCCTTCGCAGAGCCTGGTAAGAAGAGTAAAAGACTAGCTAGGGAATAAATAAATTGATTATTCTAAGCTCGGACATCCACGTACTCACCAGGTGTTAGCCCTTTTTTTTTTAAAGTGAGATTGAAAGAGAATAAAAATAAATGATGGAAAAGGAGAAAAGATTTGCATAAAAGGCCCAACAGAAAACGGACCTAAATTTATTAGGACTGCTGAGAATTTCATTCAAATAAAAACATTCTCTGATTGTCATCCTCTCTTTTTCTTTTCTTTTTTTTTTTTCTAAAAATGATTTCAATTTGTTTCTCTTACGTTCTTTCTCTCCGCCTTTTCTCGACTAGAACATTCTTCAAAGCTTGGATTAAGATAGTAGAAAGGGCCCGGGTGGAAATAGGAGTCGAATAAGCTAGAAATAAATAATTCAAGAGAGGGGCTTTAGCTAAGATATAAAAGTAACTTGCGGACGGATAGGTACTGTTTAACTAACTTTTGTCTCCAAATGGACCAAACAAAACCTTAAAAAAAAAAAAAAAAAAAAAAAAAAAAACAGTTTTCAACTATTTTTTCAAATAGATAACAAATTCATTTAATGATGATAATATCTCTTCTTAGACTTCTTTCTTTCCCTTTTAATTACACTTTCAATAAACTTAATAGCTTAGAACGGGTTGTTAAGTGAACTTAAATGAAACTTTAAACAGAATCATTTAGATTAATAATTACTGCTCATTGCGGGTCCACCAACATGGTGAATTTAGATTATTGCATAATATATCTATGTGAATATAAAGCAACCCCTCCTTGAAGATGTAATGTAGGATCAAATGTCAAATAAAACTTGAATCTCACGACAGACAAATTGACTCTTTCTCTTTCTCCTCTTCTCTTTTCTGGTCTTGGTGTAAATTGCCCTCCGGGGCGCTGAGCGCTTTCAAAATGCAAAAGGTCGCTAGCTTCTTCGCTTTATATGGCTTCTCATAAAATGAGTTGATATTCGCAAGCACTTAAACCTAACTCCTCCTTTTCCAAGTCTCAGTGAAAAAACAAACAACACATTTTAGATAATCGCATTAACAAAAAGAACAAAAAAAAAAAAAAAAATGTAAAGAGAGACGGATATCTTTTTAAATACTCAAAACCCTTTTAAAATATTAATTTAATTAGATGGAACAAAATAATTTTTTTTTCTATTTGAGAAAGAAGGTGGTAAAGTATACACTTTGTATGTTATGTTTTTTTATAATGATAGAATAAAAAAAATTTTTAGTAACGGATCCCGACATCGTTTAGTTGAGATTTTCTTTTTATTTTCAAATTTTATAAATTTTTTGTTTCACTAATTTTTATATTTGAGATAGAGGCCGTGATAGTTATATTATAGATCATCTAGGATAGAGATCAGTTCATTTTGATGTTGCTTTAACTATTAGGGTTAGGAGGGAAAGTTCTGTCGTATTTTAAAGAAAACATTTGAATCAATTTATAAAAATATCACAAGTAACTGATGAACCGTATAAAAGAACTCCTTTTTTATTATACAGCCAGTAAAAAAAAAAAAAAACAAATCAAATAAAATTCCCAATGACTCACTAGCAACATGTGTTTTTGATTTAGGAGCAAAATTACCGTATTTTACGGACTATAAGACGCACCTTAATTTTTAAGTAATTAAAAAAAATAATAACATTTTTACCATTTTTATTATTAGAAGCCAGACTAAAAAAATTCAAATTATTCAATTAAATCAAACACTTGACATTTTTATATTGATTTCGAGTATAACGACGCACCTGAATTTTTGAGGCAATTTTTTGAAGAAAAAAGTCCGTAAAATACGGTAACTGCTTATTTAAAATACGACAGACCTAATAAAAAGACGCCGGTAATCCCAGCTGACTCGGAAGATCAGATTCCCGGTTAAAAACAATAAATTGAGGTCCGTACAGACATTACCAATAGACACTGCGATAATCA